>CM068384.1:90024520-90211619 GCA_034770075.1 Aralia elata
TGATAATTCTAGGAAGTGTTATAAAGTGTTTGTGCGCCAATCAAATAATTTGGGGCTAAGTATTAGTATGTATTGCCACCCCGTTGCAATAATGTATTATATTGAAATAAATGTTTTGGTTTGATGTTTAAAAATATAAGGGAATTTTAATTTTATTCCTATTTTATTCAAGTTGTTTCATAACTAGTGTTCAGTTATCGAAGTTTTACAAAGAACAAATACCTGATTTCTTTTGATTTTGTTGTTTATTCAACTGCTAAATACTTGCTGGGAGCAATTACCCCGTGCTTTAAATAAATCATTTTTCACAAAGCTAGAACGAAAACAGTTGGAATCCGATGAGAATATTAAACAAAAGGACCTCCAAGTATTTTTTTGATTATAAGATTAACAAATAAAATTATATATTACTTGTTGATGTATAAAATGTCACAAATGTATTTGTTGTAATAGATAAATGATGTAATATTTCATTATTTCTATAGTTATGAAGTTATAAAGGTATTAGAACCGTGGGTGTAGATAGGTAATGATGAAATAAATATTGTAATAAACATTCATATTGTTAAGATTATGTTGAATGGGAGTACCGTGACGCCACCAGACCCAGGTTTGAATTTTTATGTATAGAAAGGGTGAGAACCAGATTCGAGGGGCGTTACACTAGGTCATCTTACTAAGCAAGGAGATCCTAGGGGTTCAAAACCCCCACCCCCAATAATTAGCTAAAAAAAAAGTTTTACAAGAATTTTTATTTTATTCTTACGTTTACAACAAAATAATAAAATCTTCACAAAATATTGAGAATTTATAATATAACTTTTAATAATACCAGGCAAGCCTAGTTAATTGTACCTCAGTGTAAGAGAATAGATAGGATTTTATTATTGAGAATTAATCTAGTAAATCAATTCAATAAGCAAATTTTGGCTACAAAACGTGAGGAGGGACCACACTTACCAAAAAAAGGGAGCTTTTTGCTCTGAACCAACATATAGATCACTTTACAATAACACCAACGCATCTGACCGAAAAAGTGAACAACATGTTAATAATTACTATTTAGTGAAGTTATTCAAACAAGCTTTTAGTATGATACATGTGTTACTTGAATCAATCTAAACTTCAATTAACCTGAGACACATGATTTCAACAACAGTAAAATATAAAGCGTTTGATAAGGGGGAAAAAGGTATATATCTTTGAAATAAACCTGATATTTATACAAAAAGTCCTAACATAATTGCATTAAATTCCTTCAAATCGTATTCAATTCTTAATTATTCTTATTGTTAAATGGCCGATAAGATATCATTATATCTACACCAATATATAAATAGGCAAGTTGAGGGCAATCATTTCTTGGTTTGGTCTTGTAGGCCTATTAGAGCTGCAATAAATTACCTCACAGAAAAAATTATGAGGGCCACACTAAATTTTCTCCGGCAAAGATTCAGATTATATTATACATGGAGTATTTGGATACGTATACTAAAAATAAGCACGGAGTAATTTAATTCAGCAGAAACTAATACATGGGAGTCCCAGTTAAACAGTATATAAGCTATTTAAAAGTGCATACAGGTACAATCTACAAAACCAGACTATTAGAACAATTTTGTCCAGAACAGAAGAGGACTTAATAGAAGAAATAACCATAGTAGATATTTCAGCACAGTTACAAAAACATGGAACGATAATGAATTATAATAAAATTTATAATTAAATTCTCAATATACTTGTTGTAACAAAAAGATGACGTTATTATACAATTACACAAGAAATAGCCGTCTCTTTCGGAGTGTGGACAAAATATCACAATTATCTGGTAGCTATCCATTGATACAACAACCAACTAAATTTGGAACCAGGACAACTTCAAATACACACAATAAGGAACAGGTGCCTTAAAAACTGATCCAATTTTTTCATAAGTCTCAGCGTTTTGTAAATAAGAAATTTATATGTCACCATCCAAGCTTCACGCCTAACCTCATTATCGATCACACCTGTTAAGAGACGGGAAAAAGAAATCCATGTAAGAGTACTATTGTAATGTTTGATCGATTTATCAATAAAAATATTTAATTAACTTTCCTTAAAGTGATGTTTTAAACAAAAATTAAGAAACGTATTTTTAGTTTTCTTAAGAGAAAGGTGGAGGAAAACTTGAGTATAACTTACATTCATGGGTAGCTAGCTGGGGAAAACAGAACCATGTAAAACAATAACATAGCTAGAAACTTAGAAGCAGCCATAGGGAAATTATCAAAATTGTGCTAATATGTCGATTTGAATATGATATGACAAAGTTTCAAAGATGAGTTTATATAGCAAAAAGACTCCAAGGACAAAATTCAGATTTTAGACAATTGGTATCGGTGCATGAGTTTTAATTGCTATATTATACATAAGTTTATGTTTGTAGTAATGAGTTTTGATACTGTTATTATATTTCCACAAGATCCTCTCTAACATAGGTGTGTGACCCATTTTAATAATTCATGTGAGAGGGATATTGTGTGGAACTATCAACTTTAAGGTGCTTGTAAAAATATCAATTCCACTATTTAAATATGTCAAAAAAAATTATCAGTAGGCAAGAAAGGAATCTCAATTAATAATAATATTAGTAATACCTGATTACGCATAATTAAATGAGCTTATGCTTATAAATTTTGAAATAATAAATAAGCGAAATCACATCATGTTTTTGTTGTGGGAATTGGATATTTTTCCACAAGCAAAAGTGATAGTTCCACAAGGTCCCCCATCACATGAATAGTAAATGGGTCCTCACACATATGTTTTTTTTTAGGGGGGTGGGGGAGATACTTGTGAAAATAGACAAGTTTATACTTATGGAAATAAAACAATTTTCTTTGTTAAAAGTAATGCATATAATTATTGAGAAACAAATTTTAATAAACATATTTTTTGTTTCTTAGAAAGCTGGGGGGAAGCCAGTGGAATATACTTAGATTCATCCAATAAGCTAGCTGGGAAGACAACGAATTTGAATGCCACTCGATTGAATGACAACTTTTGTCTTATTAAATTGTCATCGAGGGTCAAAAATCGTTCTTAAAATTCATTTTTCATCTATTGTCCTTAAAGTAGTCAAATAGGGGTTATGTTCCTTTTCCTAAAACTTGCACTTAAACTTAAATACAAAGTACGACCCGACTCAATTTTTTATAACGGGTAAATATATCTTTAGAATTATTCCAGAATTATATTACATATATGATGTATTTACCATTATTATAAGTATTTATTTATAATATTAGAAAGCAAACATATATAGAGAAATTATCCAAAAATTTAATTGTGACAGATTGTCACTTGAATCATAATAGGGCTAAATACATTTATGTTACATCTAAGTCCTCACCCTCCTCATAATTTAGGCCCGTAAACTAATTGGGCTCATAATTTAGCCCCTAATACAAATATCAAAAATCAAATATTAATATCTAAAAGTCTTTCAAATTTTCAAGGTCCTGCAACCATGTAAATGTAAGCAATTGTATTGTACGCATTCTTTAATTAATGTTCAAATTGTTATTGCATGGATGATTAATGAACTTTATTTATGTGATTTATGACATGGGTTATAATTTATTAAATTATTAGTGATGTAAATTGTAATAATCCAACAATCATTGTTAAAAATATTTATGAAAATATTAAAATTATTTTAATTAAATTAGAGGTGAAGAAGTACACATTATTATAATAAAAATGGTTTACTTATAATCAATTAATTAAAAAAATAAAAAGATGTTAAAGAAATAAAAAAAGAAAATTAACTACAAATTTAACAATTATGTGATAAAACAAAAATTTAAAAAATTTAATATGAAATAACTAACTATTTTTATATTAGAATTTTAAAAACATTACACCTGCATGTAAGAAATACAATTCGAACACGAAGACATCCTCACGAGCTACTCATCGCGAAACCAATCGACATCGAACCGAACTCAAACTGTTTGCAAACAAAAACAAAGTTTCGAACCGAATTAATACACATGGTTCGCGAACATGTTCGATACGAGCAATCGAACGTGTATTACCCCATAATGTGAAACCTCGACTTGGACAAAGTTAATCAAATTGAAACCGAACTCGAAATCGCACCAAAACATGTTCGCGAACAGTTCAGTTCGTTTGCAGGCCTATTCGGACCTAACATGTAGCAATTTTGAAGGAAATAAAAATTTCATTCAGCCATTTATACAATTAATGATACAATAAAAATACAAATATATTTGTATTTATGTATTAATTGGCACTTCTTCTCTTGAGTGTGATGTGTGTGTGACGAGAGAGAGAGATTGAGTGGTGCATGAATAATAAAAAGAGCCACGAGTTTGAATACAGAGAAATTTATTTCAGACATTGGGAATAGAGAGGAGAAGGTTGATTAATTAGGGGTAATTTAGGATTTGAGGTATCATTTGTTAATGGAATCAAAACCCCAATGATTAAATATTATGGAACGGTAAAAACATTCTAAAATGATATACGGAACGGAGGGAGTAATGACCACGCTTCGGGATGCCACCAAAAAGCGCTCGTTGGACAATTTTCTCGAACAAAATGGAATTAGGCAATTACCCGTAAAAAATTGTATACATATAAAATAAATTTTATTAAAATAAAGCAGCTTATTAGTACTTAATAAAAAATTTATTTATAATAATAAAGAATTTTTGACCACCTTCAAATAATTAATTTATTGCATTTAGTAATAAAATATATGTATATTAAAAATTCTAAAACAAATACTTTAGTTTAATTAATAATTTTGTAGTATATTAATTTTTTAATCTTTTAACAGAATTACATAGAGCTCCATCTAGCCCGCGCCTTATATGGGGTTCTATATATGTTAGTATTCTGTGAATATATGTAATGCGATTTATTTGTATGCCTTTTTACTTGGATAAGTATTAACGGTAATACTTTTAAATATACTGGTTGATATCTTGCGTCAATCACGAACTTTGACAAATTATATTCTTATATTTTTTATAAAAAAAAAACTTTAATTATATTTTATGTTTATCTTTACTATTGGTTCTCTTTTCTCTTTTTTTTTTGGACATTATAGTGATGTACTCACTTCGTAAATTAGATTAATAAATATTTTAATATTTTAATATATTTTCTGTCTCTGCATATATTCAAATAATTCAATCCAACTAAAAATAACTGGTTATTCTTTCTTTTTTAAATAAGCTTTTTATAATGTTTACTAAAATAAATTATCCTTTAATTTTATATTCTATGTTACTAATGTCATAATGCTCCATTAAAATTTAATTTTTGAAAGATTTAAATGTTAATCTCACCACGTTTTTTATTCGAAATCATCTATGTTAAAGTGTTTGGATAATAACAAAAGAAGAATAATTAAAGAAAGTGAAGAAAATAATACGAATCAATGAGATTGAAGATTTGTTTGGATAATACTAAGTAAAACAAATAGAATTTAATAGATATGAGTCAAAACTCAAGAGCACCCAAAATTTAAAAATATGTTTTTAATGTTTATTTAAATAAATTATCCTTTTTATTCTATATTATTTACATGTCATAGAAATTTTCAATCAAAATTAATTTATGACATTCAAAACTATTCGGATAAAAAACAAATGAGAAGAAGAAGGAAAGAAAAATTTGAATAATGAATATATATATATATATTATATATATATATATATATTTTATATATATATATATGGGCCAATGGTCTATAACATGTATTTGCTATGGATCAAAAATGAGCAAATAATCATCTATAGTATTCGTTTTCGTAAATATCAAACGTCCAATATTTAAAAAGAGGAAAATGCGGCGTCCGTTAATACTAGTAGCGGACGATGTAATGACACAAATTAGACCATTGATTTACCCGCCAATTAACAAGTCTGCTAGTATTACTAGCGGACGGGTATTCAGTTTAATCTCCAAAATATGAGGGTTTTGTACTTTTTGACTAGGGTTTAAGGTTTACTACATTGGAGTTTAGGGTTTACTAACTAGGTGTTTAGGAGTTTTAATTAACTATGGTTTATTAATCAAGGTTTTAGGTTTATTAAAAAGAGTTAATAAACCCTAAACTTTTGGTTTATAAATCATAACACCTTGGTTTACAAATCTTAAACCCTAGTTTAGTAAAGCCAAACTATTATTCCTATAGATTAAACTGAGATTAGAAAAAATACTTATCCACTAGTAAGCGGACTGTTTAATTTGAAGGTATAATGGTCTAAGTTATGTGGCAGTTTAGTTCCGGTCTACTAGTATTATCTAGCAGACGTCGTGTACTCCATAGGAAAATACATGTTATGGATCATTTCCATATATATATATTATATATATATATATATATATATTAGATTTCTAGTTGTCATATGTATATGAGTCAACTCAGGACCAACTAAATATTTTCATCGTTGGACTCATACAAAAGATTGTTGTTTATGTAAACCGACATCAAAAGTTCATTACATAATTATCACTATTAAACTAGCAACTCATTATAACTTAAAAATAACCAAATTACTAATCTTCGTCCTAAATTAAATACCTAGTTTTGTTTGTATTAAAGTTAAATTGACCATTTTAAAAACTAATGTTTTGGTACATATTTTTTTAGCGCACCAACCTGGGGGGGGGGGGGGGGGGGGGGGGGGGGGGGGGGGGGGGGGGCCCAAAATATAGGTGAAGAGATATAATCAAAAGAAAGTATATTATTAATTTACTACTATAACCCAATTTATAGTTTTTAAAAATAAATTTATATATGCTTAATTATTTAATTCAAAAAATAATTAATTTGACTTAAACAAGCTAATAATTGGGTAATTAATTTCGGACGGAAAAAGTATGAAATATAAATACATCATTAAATATTTGGCATATTATTACTAAGACAATTCTTAAGTTGGACTAAGGGGGTGTTTAGATAAAAACTGAATGAATCTGAATCTGAATGAGTCTGAATCTGTAATCTGAATGATAAAAAGTTGTTTGGATAAATTGATATGTCTTAACCATCTGAATGACAGAATTTTATTATTGTACCCCCTCTAAACAAAAATTTAAAATTGTTGTAAAATTTATTTTAATATTCACTTAATATAATAGTTATATATTTTTTTTAATTTTTAAATTTTTTATTTACTCATTCAGCTGGGCCCATTCAAGCCATTCAGCTAAAAAAAATCTGACTTAGCCATTCAGACTCAATACATCTGACCGAATTCAGCCATTCTTTTAGATCCAAAACAAACGCACTTTACCGATTCAGCCCCATTTCAGTCATTCAACTATTCAGCTCCCATTTCAGTTCTAAACAAATACCCCCCCTAAGGGCAAGACTAATTTTGTTATTTTTTATTATGTGTATTCAATTATAAGGGTGTTCACTCTTAATGAAAAATCCTGCATCAGAACCAACACTAGAGATAGATATCAACGCAAGTTCTCCTTACGTTCTGTGACATTTTAAACTTTAAGGCATTCAATTGAATAATTATTATTAAAATCATTATATCGTGGAACTTTTTTTATTATTTTATTTTATATTTTTTGATGGGCAAAATAAATTTCATTAAAACCCAAATCAATACTAATATATAAAAACAGGACAGGCTACCCTTCAATTGAAAAATTCACTGAGTCAACTCTATTAAGAGTTAACTCGGTCAATTGAAAAACTCACGCAAGTTTGGAATCGACTCCATCCTGTCGATCGACAAAACCGTCTGGTCTCTTCAGATTTTCCCAATTCTTCCTCTTTCTCTTCCTCTTCATCTTCTGCACTACCTTCTCTTTCATTGAATCTGTTACCCTCTCTTCTCACCCTGTCTCTTCCATTCCTCTTCACTTCGTCTCAACCCTTTCTCTTCCTCTTAACCCTTCTCGGATTTGCTGCAATCTCCGCCCTCCGCTTCCTCTTCGGTTTCCTTCTGGCTTAATAAATTCAATCGACTCCTCCTCTCTTCTCACTGTTCAATCGCCTCCTCGAAGGGTTTAAGAAACTCCATCGAGACGCCGCCGTCTCTGCCTCTTCTCCGGCCAATACTTGTCCTCGGAAGGTCTCTGATCGTATGAGCTCAAGCTAGATTCATACAGATTCAATCAAAGAAGAAAATCCTCTTTCCTAAGGTTGTTTTACTATTACTATTGAAAATTGGGATCTAATTTTGTGTTTCCTTTTTTTTTTCTTTCTTGGGCCATAAATTGATTAAAAAGAAACACAGAAGAAAGATAGTAATTGTTAAATTGAATGAGGAATTGAAGAAAATGAAGGACATCTTTAGTCATGAGTCAATGGTTTGGCCAAGTTTGTGGACGAAGAAGAAGAAGGCTCTGATTATAAGAGAAACACTGAAAAATCATAAGGTATCATTTTCTGGGAAAAAAAATAATAAATAAATAAAATAAACTAATTTTTTCCATTTTCTTGCATATAGATATCAATAAATATAGATATCTATAAATGTGTGTCCATCCACTATAACTTTTGTGAGTTTTTTGTTCAGTCGAAGTAATGATTACAATCCCAAATCAATTTAACCATTGGATGTTTTCTCAGGTATGAAAAAAGAACTAATTGGAATTTCTACTACTTCTCTTCTATTTTTAATATTATCAGAAGCCAAATAGAGGTTATGCTTTTTGCTATTCTACTCATTTTATTGTTGTGATTTGATTTGATTTTGAAGCCATGTGAATTGGTTTTCCTGTACATGATTTTTTGGGTTAATTCTATTCACAAGTTTCATTGTATTTTATTTTACTGTTTGATCAATTGAATTCAATACACGTGTGGATTGTTATGTGAAAGTTAAAACTAAAAACTGTGAATACTAGTAATGATTTGTCTTAAATTAATGTTTTTTGGTAAGGCTCCATTTGTTAATGTTCAATCTGGATTAGTAAATGTGAATGAACATTTAAGGGAAATGTCATACTTCATTGGTTTGAATAAATAATTTTTTGGTTTGAAAATGTATATGAAATTGACTAATTTTGATAGGCAAGATATTGGGCCTACTTACCACTTCATTGCCATTAGTTCTGCCAGATTTTATTTCCCAAGATTATGTTCTGCATTTCTGCCAAGGATAAACCTATTTGGTTCACTTTGAAAAGATTGAAATTTGGAGGTGAAAATAAGAACAGAATGGATACTGAATCTGGGCTTGAAATTGAATTGGATGAGAGCTTACAGAGTAACTTTGATTTGAGAGGTATAGAAGAATTAGAGATCGAGACTACAGACGTTTCAACTTTTGTGTAAAAGGTTTGTCTTTAACTGCCGTTTTTATGAACTCATTCTATTTTTATTCTTTATAGTATTTTTTTGGGTATTTAATTATGTCTGGAAATAGTTCATAGCTCAAAAGTAAGAACACACGTTTCGAATGCAATTTATATTTTTATACATGTCCACTACAAACTATTAGCTGTTTCAAGAAGCCTATATGCAGATTGGTAACCTTCAGTTCTACTGCAAGCATGCTGCAGATGCAACAAGCTCATCTTACTGGGATATTAAGGACCAAAAATTTGATGAGAACGTTGTTCCTTGGCCAAATTTTGCGGTTCAGTTGAGTCGATCAACATTCCATCTATTATTCTGGATCACAGAGAGCTTGAGATTTCGTCTGAAATATTGTTAAAATGGCTGGACCAGGATAGATATGGACTAGATGTGGAATTTGTGCAAGAAAGAAATTTTAGAACAGCTTCCATGGTGCCATAGCCTATGCCCCCTTCTATGTATTTTTGAAAGAAAGAAGTGCATATTCTTCATCACTTATGAACAGTTGGAAATGGGTTACTACTTGCTAAAACAAAGGATGGAGCTGATCTTACAAATGAGGAAACATTAGATGATTCATTTGAAGTTGTCAAGGAGGCCAAGATTCCGAAGTTTCAATACTCTCTAATGGAGAATCATTTTCTCATCTCCTGGGAAAGCCTATTAGTTCAAGGCTTCCTCCTCGGCTTCTGAGTGATGCTCTTCAAGTATGTATATTTTGTTGCATATATTAGTTCAGTAACTATGTTATTTATAATTAATTTATGTTTTTGGGAATTGTAGATTTTGGTTTTGTTGTAATGGGGCATGAGGTTTGACTGCTATCCTAAGAAAATGATTCGTCTTATCAAGTATCAATCCGTTATTCAAAATAGCCCGGGCTATCAACTAGTAAGTATAATAGCAGCAAATCCATAACACTTGGATAAAGCCACATATTTGAAGAAGTACATATCGTGGAACTTAATTAATAGGTCATCCTGGTACTTAACCTTTTATTTATTTAAAAAATAAGACTCATTTTTATAAAACCAATAAAGTATTTTATATTAATTATCATATAATAATTGTGATACTATATAGATGAGAGATCGATCATAAACATAAATTATTACAATTAATCATTCTTCTCTTCACGTACAAACATTTTTTATTTCCATATATATCAGATACTTTCCTTTCCAGGACTGATGAGTTGCAGACTTTATCAAAAAAAAAAAAACATTGCAGATATTCAGCATATTTACATCAACATCAAACGATAACAGAATTATTTTTTTCCCTTAAAATTCTCATAAAATTGTTTGTAACAATAGATAAAGGATTATTTTTCCACAACCGGGAGCATTTTACTTTCCTCAAAATAAACAATGTTTTGCATATCCCCAACTATTAACACAACAATAACAAATTTGTGAACCAAAAAAGTATAGCAATGCAGTGATTTGCTTTTACGTTAGCGTTAAAATTTGTCCTACGATCATTTTCACCATCACTCTTTATGCCCAACTTCTTATCGATCGAACCTGTTAAGAGACGAGGAAAAAAAAATTCCTTGTAAAGAGTAATCGTAAAATATGGGTCATCGATTTCAATCAAAATATTTATTTTAACTTTCTTAAGAGTAATGTTTCTTGAGAAACAAAAATTAAGAAAAATTATATTAGTTTCTTAATTGAAAGGTGGAGAAAAAAGTGAATTTACTTTGCATTAATGGATAGCTAGCTGGGAAAAAAGAACCATGTAAGTTACTAATTGATACCGGTTTCGGACCTGTGGATCATGGACATCCACTTTTGTATGGATATTGGATAACCCAATTAGGATTGGAAAAATCCCATATCACTTGGAAGTATTTAAGATAATACTTGATATGGTTAAGACTCTATATGAGATAACTCTCCTGATTTAATCAGTTGTAGACTTTGATTTAGTCAGTTGTAGACTTATCCCATATTAATTGGGATTTCATCGTTAAACACTGATCCTACAGAGTGTAGGGCCAAGGAAATAATAATGTTTTATTTTTCTCCCAGATAGTTTTCTCTCTAAGTACTCTCTCTCTCTCTAGTATTTCCAAGCTTTCATCTAGATCCTGGCAAACACCCAAACGAGCCGGGCTATTGACGGGTCGAGCCAAAACGGCCCGAGTTTTGGCGGGCTGGAAATAAGAGACCGGTGGCCCGGACTGGGCCGGCCCGCGGGCTTTTTTTTTTTTGAAACAAAACATTGCACTTGCTAAGGATTGAACTCAAAATCTCCCCATTTTTTAAAAAGTTGGCAAACCAACTTTGCTACAAGAACTTGTTTGTCTAAAATTCAAATAATTAAATGGTATTCAAACAATTACACATGTTTTCCACTAAAAAAATTTATTATATGAAAATATATATACACTTTTATATTACTTATATATATACTGTTATATATACATTGTTATATATATATATATATATATATATAAAATTTTTTCATATATATAACAATTTTTGTAAAAACTTTTTGAAATCTTAGGAAAGGAAAAGGTAACTTAGAGAGGGGAAAAATAAATAATGAACAAATATTGGTTATATATATATAATAACAATTTTTGTAAAACTTTTGGAAATATTGAGAAAGGAAAATGTAACTTTAGATAGAGGAAAATAAATAATAATAAATAAATATATATATATATATATATTAATAATATATATATTGTTATATATATATATATATAGTTAATAATATATATATATATATATATATATATATAATAACGTATTACATATACATAACAAATAATTGTAGTAGCTCAGTTAGTCTAAACACTTATTTAGTGAGTTGGAGAGGTCTTAGGGTTCAATTCTTCATGGAAGCATTTGATATTGCATTTTAAAAAAAAATAATAAGTGGGCGGGGCGGGTCACCACGGGTCGGCCAAAATCAGGCCGGGCCAAAGCAGCCCAAACTTTTCATGGGCTAAAAAATCTTAAGCCCGTAACCCAATTTATTACGGGTCTGGGCCTAATTTGCCAGGTCTACTTTCATCAATAGGTTTTCAGTGTATACTTGGGTGTGTGAACACTTGAGTTCGTTCGCATCGTTGCTAGTAACAACTCCATATTGACGAGAAACATTTGTACACTACAAGAAAAAAACCTTCAACAACAAACCAATAATTTTTCAGCAACCGCATTTTCGGTTGCTAATTGGAGTAAATAGCGACCGCTATTAGCGACCAGACTTAAATCTAATTGCTAGTTGCGGTCGCTGATTTAATTAGTCGCCAAAATATTTTGGCGCAATAGTTGGCGGGGCGGTGGTTTATTGCGACCACTAACTATCAGCGACCGCACACGGTCGCTGATAAATCCACGTCATTAAAAACAGCTAGCATGTGCGGTCCCTGATGAATTTTAATCTAATAAGAACCAGACAGTCATTCTTCTTGTATTTTTTTCTTTTTTTTGTCCTTGTACCACAATTTTTTCTCTCTTTTAGCCTATTTTCATAGTCCTTACGATGTTCTTCCTATGTTTACACTAAAACTTCATATTTTTAGTGTTTTTTCTTCTATGGTAGATGACATTATTTTGGACCGACACTAATCTTTCTGTTATGGATAATGTTGAATCCTAATTAAATGCTCAGATTCAAATTAAAGATATATAATATAATGAATAATATAAGTAAATAATATAATATAAATAAATAATCAAAGAATAAAAGTAAAATAAAATAAAACAAATAAAATAAAATAATACAAAATAATACAAAATGAAATAAAATAAAATAAAATAAATAATATATTGAACTAAGTAGTATTTACTTAGTTTTTCAATCCTAAATAAAATAATAAAAATAAAATAAAATAAAATAAAACAAATAAAATAAAATAATACAAAATAAAATAAAATAAATAATATAATATAATGAACTCAATAGTATTTACTTAGTTTTTCAATACTAAATAAAATAATATAAAATAATACAAAATTAAATAAAATAAAATGACATAAAACAAATAAAATAAAATAAATAATACAAAATAAAATGAAATTAAATAAAAATAATATAATGAACTAAGTAGTATTTACTTAGTTTCTCAATACTAAATAAAATAATATAAATAAAATAAAATAAAATAAATAAAATAAAATAATACAAAATAAAATAAAATAAATAATATACTGAACTAAGTAGTATTTACTTAGTTTTTCAATACTAAATAAAATAATATAAAATAATACAAAATTAAATAACATAAAACAAATAAAATAAAATAAATAATACAAAATAAAATAAAATAAAATAAAAAATAATATAATGATTTACTTAATTTGTCAATACTAAATAAAATAATATAAAAAAAATAAAAAAAATAAAATAAAATAATACAAAATAAAATAAAATAAATAATATAATGAACTAAATAGTATTTTACTTAGTTTTTGAATACTAAATAAAATAATATAAAATAATACAAAATTAAATAACATAAAATGAAATAAAACAAATAAAATAAAATAAATAATACAAAATAAAATAAAATAAAATAAAAAATATTTGTAATGAACTAAGTATGATGGGCATCTGCATGCAATCATCTGGCCCATTATTATAGGGGGAGAACGTTATAAGATCTGCATGTGATTACCACTATTCATTATATGTGATTTGATTGATGACAAAATGATAAGAAGAAAATTCATACTATTAAAGCCTTGTAAAGTCCTCAATGAAATATATGTACAAGGACTTAGAAAATTAAATATGTTAGGTTAATCTAAGCTGAATGAATATATATCTGATCAAAGCATGCTTTATAATATTAGGCTTTGTAAAGTCCTTAAAATGAATATGATGTACAAAGGACTTAGAATAGAATAGAAGAAGATCAAACTTGTTAGGTTTGATCTTATGTACTGTAATGACATATGTACAAACAAGGGTCAGACTGATCGTAGAGCAATTGCACTGACTAAGTGAAGGATCGTAGAGCAGTTCAGTCAACATCGCAGAGCCAATTATGTCATCACAGGGTCTGCCAGGAAAATGTAAAGTAAAACTCGGCAGAACATAGAGTTGCCTCGGCAGGAAATAGAGTTGACGTAGAGCCCTCTCGGCAGGACGTAAAGCACTCTCGGTAGGACGTAGAGTTGCCCTGGCCAAACGTAGAACTCACTCGGCAGCATTTACTGAGTATCGTAGAGCTGCGCATGTCAACGCAAAGCTTGCAAAGCAATCGTAGAGAATGACTCGGCAGAACAAGAAGCTCACTTAAAAATCTTTGAGTACGTAACACAAAGAGGAAAATCAATGTGCTAATATGGGTTCGTAGAGTCAGTCTAAAAGTCAGCCACTCTACGACTCCCATGAAAAGTCTGCAACCAAACAACAACGTAAAGCAGTCACTGCTGAAGCACTTAAAGATGGCGTGGCAATCTTCGAGACTACCAAGTAAGTTGAGCATGAGCTATCAGACATAGCAAGATCTCTGAGCACAACCAAAGCATCAAACCATAACAGAAATCAAAGGACAAGGTCAAGTAATCACTCTACGATCCATCAAGACTCTAGACCTGTATTAAAGACAAAGGTCGTTGAGCGGGAAATTTCATCCCGATCAAGTGATCGTAGAGCTGAGTTTAAGACAATAGAAGCACTCAAGCAGTCTCAGCGAAACAAAGCGAAAAGGATCATAGAACAGCACTCTATGACAAAAGGAAGAATGTCTGAAGATTAAGTAGAGCAGTCCTCTACATCAAAGATGCCACAACAAACAAGAAGATCATAGAGCAGTCCTCTATGACACAACAACAGAGTCAATACCTAAAAGAACAATAGAGCAATCCTCTATGATAAGCCACTACAGCAATGGCTCAACAAAGATCCTAAATGCTATGCTCTAGAACGAAAAGCTAAATAGAGATCACAGAGCATAAGGAAGGACAGACTGCAGTATAGTGAGAAGCACATCAAAACGCAATGCAAGTACAATCAACCACTCTACGAACTGCAAGAGAGCACAAGGCCATAACTGAAGTTAACAGTCAACTCTATGGTCCAAGACAACAGCCTTCAGTCTGAAGCAAACAAGTTAAATCTATGAACAGAAGCAACAAGCTGTACCCCAGACGATTGTAGAGTAAAAGTGCCAGCTGGATTAAAGATATTAATCACTCTGGGCTACTATCCCAAGATGAGCGGCTGAGTAAATAAAGGAGTATAATAAGTAACCACTGTGAGTGGAGCTCAATCGGTCATACTTGCAGCAGTCAACAAACAGCGCATGTGACTCCAGTATCTTGGTACCAGCTAATGGATGTTGACTCAGCCATCACTAGCAGACTTAGGGAAGTAAAATACTCAGTGATTGAATAAACAAGTCTACAGAAAGTTAGTCTCCAACGGAAAAAAGTGCAACGGGAAGATATCAACGGCAAGCTTCCAACGGGAAGAAAATGGAGAACTACAAAAAAAAAGAAAACAACACTCGAATGTGTGAGTGTGTTGGTATGCAGTAAGTAAGAGAGAAAGAACACCAACTGTACAATCAGCTAGAAGCTTCACTGCAGCAAAGAGGTATGCCAAAGGGCTGACATATGAGCTAAGAGTCGAATGACCAAGAAGCCAAGATCTAGAGTAACCAAATCCAGAATGGTCAACTCTATGATCAAGCAAGGAACACTATGAGCTGAATAGATAAAGAAGTGACTTGGACAAGTCAACCAGTGTTCAATGGAAGTGATCATCTGCATCTGCTATGTACCAGAAGAAGGAGGGGCTTAAACGACCATCATCAGTAGCATCTAAAAGAAGATCACCATCAGCTGTCAAGTACTAGAAGATGAAGGAGATCAAAGTTCATCTTGGCAGTACAACCCAACAAATAATCAACACACCAAATAGGGCGGGGCGTCCCTTGTCTTAAGTGACTAAAACAAAGTCAAGTCTGCTGGAATTGCTGTAGTACCGGAGGGTACAAGAGATTCTAAGTCTGCTGGGCTTAGTTTACAGGTTTCAAGGCTGCTGGCCTTGAAGAGTTCTTTGTGAACTGGGTTTCCAAGTCTGCTGGACTTGAAGAGGGTCATAGGATCATTGTCCGAGGAACTAAAAACAACTCAAGTCTGTGGGACTCAAGAGGGGTCAGAGGATCCGTGTCTACGGGACTTGAGGAGGGTCATAGGATCCTTGCCTTTGTGGCTAAAAATAACTCTTGTCTGCTGGACTTGAGGAGGGCGTAGAGTCCTTGTCTTTGTGACTAAAAAAATTAGTGGATTCGTACTTGTTGAAGTAGAAGAGTGTAGTAGGAGTTATTCAGTCTCCAAACCACTTAAAATCTCCTGTGTCATTTACTTTCTGTCATTTACCTTATGCTCAATAAATTGCTATATCTGTTATCAACCATACTATAGACTTGTAAATTGAACTAAGATTATGTTTGAATCTATGAAGGGGTTATTAATGATTATTCCGCTGTACATGAATTGATTCTATATTTCATAATTGTTATACTTTCATTAATAAATGAAAAAAGTTTCAAAGGATCTATTCAACCCCCCCTTTTAGATCCACATTGTGTCCCCGGGAACCAACAATTGGTATCAGACACAAAGTTAGATCAGTTCTATGTCTAGGTATTGGTTGACAAAACAATGAGCTAATAGGTTGAAAATTGTATATGCAGGAAAAACTATCCTAAGCTATAAAGGCTATTCCATGGGCTTAAATGGAAAAACTCATCATCACCAGGCATGCTGATGTCACTGAGCATATCGATCATCTCATAAGGAGGAAGTAGACAGATGCAGCAAAGAACGAAGATATTCTCCATTAAAAAGGAGAATCTGCATCTCCACCCAAGATGTTGTGAAGTCCTACGAAGGATGATCAAGGGGTTATCTAAAGGATAATGCGCCATCATCAATGCACTTACAACGACTCCATGTGTTTCTCAACACTTATGACATGTTCCCACTCTACAAGATATGAACACAGATGTTCATTTAAACATATCAATGATTATGGGATGTTATAACTAACCAAGTGCAGAATTCAAAGATGTGCTCAATGTATCAGTCAATACAACATAATGAAGGAACAAATGATGAGACCAACAATGACCTGAGGTAGTTCAACTAACAAAGAAATGCATCACTGCTAGCAGCACCACTGATTGTCAAGAAATTAACATCAGTGAGGTATTTATCTCTGTCTCCCTAAATGCAAATGTCTCTAACTATATATATATATATTGCATAGCTACATGTCCTCATACTTTAGTAGCATATCAAGAAATCATTTTCAACCCTAAAAAGGAAAAAGAAAGTAAGTGATGGTTTAACAATCACTTTGCTGACTATCCATATTTGAGGCTGAAAATAAAATTCTTGAGATGATTATCTGAAGTCTGTGCAAATAGAATCTTCTCTCATCTTGTTGCTAAACGTGCTTAAACTACTTTGCAATTGTTGTTGCGTGTACTGTCTCATAAATTAGTTATCTTGACATTGAGAGTTTACTATTAGATGTGGAAATCCATGTAGGGATTGTAAACAGTAATATCACCTCATGCTATCTAACTCTGATGTTTAAGAGGTGATTGTGCTTAATGAGTTATTTACATCCTACCTTAGTTCTCACAGCTTATATGATGAGTAATGCATTATCTCATGATCTAAGCATTTGATAAGTCGTAGAGTGTAGTCATGTCTGTTGCTGCACATTAAAGGATCGAAGAGACTGATCACCTCTACGAACCATCCATGTTCAACTCACAGAACTAACCACTACTCTACTAAGGTTCAAATGCCTGGATCATAAATAATGAGTAAGTATTCATCTAAAGAAAAGGTCTGAGAATCTACATCAGTTTCACACATAATGCTCTCACACACACTCTCATGCAGCATATTTAATTAGCATCTCATTTAAGCTGCATAAATTAATTATGAAACCACAGTCTCAAAAAGGCTTAAGCCTTCAAAAATAATTAACCTAGCAGGACCCAAAGAATATTGGATACCAAGTTAGAAACTTATACCATCTGCAGGTATCATGATTGCTCTACCCTCACTCAAGCACATCCAAAGAAAAAGTTAGAGACGAATGATTCTCATCAACAAACTTCTGGCAAGCGGCAAAGGTATAACTCTCTAGTAAATGTCTCTTAGAAGTTGGAGCTCCATACAGCATAATAAAGCTCCTCAAGAAACATACAAGAACCAGATCCTCGACAAGTCTACGATCGCAGTGTAAAGGATCGTAGAGTAACCAAGGATCCAAGTCTTCATCAAACTCTACGAACTCGTACAGATGAAAGGATCGTAGAGTAACAAGTGCTAAAGAAAATACTCTACGATCAGATGAAGAATGATGAACAGTCACCCAAAATGGAAGTATCAGTTATGGGGGAGCAATAATCTGATAAATTCTGCAATGATCAGTTTGATAAGGAGTCAAGGGATATTGAAAAGATGAAGAATGTGAAGCTGCAAGATGGAAAGAGTCACAAAGCTACAACCTTGGGTGCAAAAGAAAGTATTTGAGCATAACAAAGGGCATGTAAACATGCAGGGTCAAAAGTTCTCCAGCAGGTTAAGAGACAAATTAAGTCCTTGATCTCAACCATTGTATGACTCAAGCAAAATGAAACTCCTATATTCCTTAAGGTAACACTCCATCATACACAACCCTGTCCCAGACTCAGAGTCCCAAAACTCTATGCCTGATGAACTAAATGAATCCTCATCATAAAATTCCTAAACTCTACGACTGTCAAAACATGTCAGCCATACTATTAAAAGTCGTAGAGTCATTCATTATGATCGATACCATGATCGTAGAGTACGTTGACTCTACAACCACAGCCTACTAAACACTACTCCCATACCTAATATCTAATCAAACCCAAAGAGTAAAAGTGATGACATTCTATACACCATGTCTAAACAGTCTTTCTTCAGATAAGCGCCTCAGAGACAAACCAAGCCCTAAGTTGCTAAACCTAGAGGCCTGCCCTTTCTGAGCTACCTTAGTCCTGTTGAAAGACTAAAATGAGAATGCATCATCTCTCGAGTGCTTGAGATGTAAGGAAAACAAAGGAGAAAAGCTGATTCCTTAAAAGAGAGTTGACCATGGGACACTCTAGAAGAGAAAGAAGCTGGTTCTAAAAGAAAGTCTTCACCTAGCAATTGACTCAACTATACTACAAGATTAGCTACAATGCATGAAGATTATCATCTCGGATGCCAAGGGAAAACAAGGGTTCTTCAAAGATTACTTATTTCAGAAGGAAGCAACTACAAGCCTAAATGGAGATTCTCTCATCAAGATCTGCAAGATAAGTGCAAGACAACATATGAGCAGCAGTAAGTGTGACCAAGCCTTATTCTCAAAGAAGACATGTTCGTAGGGTAAATGGTAATGACATCAAATCACTCTACGAACGAGCTAAGTCAAAAGTCAAAAGGACATGGGCCACATTCTTAGTAACTGATGTACAGTAGTTGTGGAAGTTTCAACAAAGTTGGCCACGTTCAGCAAATGGGTTTCTCACACGTGGACTTAACAAAAAGAGAGAACTGATATAAGTTAGATTTCAAATACTGACGGTTGCTCTTTCCCATCGGTTATCAACATCATTCCTCTCACAAAGCTGTGCTGATCTCTCAAAACCCTAGAATTATCAAATCTTCAACAAACCAAAACCAGCAACCCTCAGAAGCTCCAGAACCCTAATCACTTCAAATCTCCATCCTTAGTCAAATATCCTTCTCTTCAAAAACCCTCAGTATAGAAAACTGCCAAGTCGTGTCAGGTATTCAACTTGGGTTCGACAAATTTGGAGAATCAGATGAGAAGTTCAAAGAGATCCTAGAAAGTGTGAAGCAAGCAGGATTCTCAAAATGCTTAGGATCAAACACAAAGATCCTCTCTGATCTTATCAAGGAATTCTATCAGAATGCGGTAATTGATGGTGATGTTCTGACTACTAAAGTTCGTGGAATCAAACTGAAAATGAATATTACAGAAATCAATCAATATCTGGGATTTACCAACCAAGGTCTGTCATCCCTAGAAGGAATCGACTCTGATGAAGGCAAGAAATTAATGGGCTATGTAAAGAATCCCCATGTGAAAGGAATGAAGAAAAAAGAATTTCCTGAGAAGTTCGAATTCCTAGCTGAGATTGTGAGCAAGTGTATTCTATGCAAAGATACTGCTCGTGACACTATGAGTGACCTGCAACTAAAGATCATGACTGCCATTGTCATGAAGAGGAAGATGAACTTTGGAGCTATGCTGTTTGAGTGGTTGGTCAAAGAAGCTAGAAAAGTGAAGACATCAGATAAACCAATCCTAAAGATTTACTATGGAAGGTTCTTGAGCATTATACTGAAGAAAAAGTTGAAAGGAAAGATTGGGGATGACGAAGGAGAGACCCTAAATGTCCACAAAATCATGTCGCCCAAATTGTTTGACAATTGGAAGAAGAACCCCATGGAAAACAAGAAGTTGAAAACATCTGGTAGCAGCAGCAAAGGGACTTTAAAGGCTGACAAAGGGAAGAGGAAAGCTAATACACTAAAGGAAAAAGCATCTCAATCTGGAAACTCTTCATCACCTGAGCCCATTCCCTCAAAATCACTCAAGAAGAAGATGAAAGTTGAGGCAGCCCCGGAGAGAAGTTCCTCTTCCTCCCAAGAAAAATCTAAGGAAGAGAAAGAAGCATCCGAAGCATCAATGGTCAAACCTTCAAGGAGACAAAGTGCAAGACTGAGGCTGATGATGAAACATCCAGGCCATAAGAGTAAAGAAGAAATTACACCAGTGACAGTTGATCTTGAAGATGATGATAAGAGTGAAAAAGCCGAGGATGTAGAGATAAGTAAAAATGTGGCATCTAGTGATAAATCTGCTGAAAAGGAAGTGACCACAAGTAAGTCTAAATTAGGAAGTAAGGATATAGCTATGTCTATTGAAAAGAGTCTCAATAAATCAACAGAAGATGTTGAGGACATGGAAACAAGCTATGAAGATCAGTCAACTGGTGAGTCAGTTGAAGAATCAAAAGGAGCAACTATAGAAAAAGAGGAAAAAAGTACCAAGAAAACTGACACTGATAAAGGAGAGGAAGCAAGTTCAGAGAAAATGAGGGTCACTGAATCTGATAAAGGGAAAGAAGCAATGAATGATGATGATGTGCAAAAGGATTCTGACTCTAAGAACAATGCATAAGAAAGCCACTTCAAGCCAGCAACCACAAGAATGCAAAGGAGGATTGTGCTAGAAGCATGTGACAAACCAGGAGCTATGTTGCCAACAAGATGGATAGATTATGGCGACGGTCAAATGAAAGTAGTATCAATGACCATAAAGGATCTTCTTAACAATTTTCAAGACATTGAGCTTGATCACACTACAGTTCTATATGATCCTGATAGTGAACAACTATCATGGTTTTACCAATGGATGCCTTGGTTGAAGGCCATTGAATTTGGAGATACAAACTTCATCAGCTAGTGTTACTCACAGTTTCCAAATCTGAAGCTGATCTCTCAGAACTTCCCAAGAGTTCAATCTTATCCAAAGTTGCTGATCAAGGACACTCAGCATTTCAAAGTCTATCGCCATGATGAAGGTATATATATTCCATATTATATGTTGGAAAACAGTGTTAAAACAACAAACCAGTTCGTAGAGTCAGCAGTTGTGGAACCCTCTAACTCTACGACTGCAGCTCTCCAGTCTCAGCAAAGTACCAAACTCCCTAGTGTCTCCACTGAAATACTGTCTAAAATCCCTTCCTCAACCAACAAAGAGTTATTTGATATTGTCACCGCTCTTGAAAATATTTACAAGAGTGAGAAATCCAAATCAACTATACCAATCCTTGAAGATATCTTGATTGACCAAGAGTTGTTGAAGAACTCAGAAGAATTGCTTGGGAAGAATTGCTTGGGAATATTTCCTCAGTTACTAAAGCAACAAAGAAGGTGACTGGAGGCGAAGATAATGAGTTCTACAGGAAGCTGCAAGCCTCATTTATAGATATGTCCATAAAGATTCACCAAAGAGATCAGATTTATCTCAAGTCAATAGAGCAGCAAAAAGCTAAAGCTTTGAAACTCCAACAACAGAACAAACGCTCTATTCAAACTCTGTCAGCTAAAGTAGAAAACCTTAGCCAGTCTCTCACCCAGCAAATGGAGCTTGGCCAATAGGAAGTGAAAATGGAAGTGGGTAATACCTCCTACTTAGTTGAACAACTCATTATGCATGTTCACTATCTCTCCCAAATGATTGATGACAAAAAGGGGGAGAAAAAGATGAAGCATAAGAAGTTGAAAAATGAAAAGAGGATAAGAGCTGGCATGAAAAGCAAAGATCTGAAGAAGCTGAAGAAGAACAAAGATGGAGCACCAACAAATAAGGGGGAGCCAGGAGAAGAACAGAAGATGAAGAAACAATTGCAAGAAGTGAGGGGGAGCATGTGCCAGAGAAGAACTAAAAAGAAGAAGAAGAAGCAGTAGTCACAAGGCATCAACAAGGAAAAAAGGCATCAACAAGGAAGATGAGGTACATCTCTAACAAACAAGGAGGAATTAATTGCCTTATGCTAAGTATCTAGGATCTCCTTGTTAGATTACTATAGCTTGTGAACTGCATATGTTTAAATTTCTTGATATGATGCAAATGACTATCTTAAATGCACATCACTTCATTTTATCTAAGCATTACAGTGACTTACTGTATCTTAAGTCACATCAGTACTCATACATCTGCATGTATTGCTTGAATTGAATGTTATGCTATAAGTGTTTTTGGGCATCTGCATGCAATCATCTAACCCATTATTATAGGGGGAGAACGTTATAAGATCTGCATGTGATTACCACTATTCATTATATGTGATTTGATTGATGACAAAATGATAAGAAGAACATTCATACTGTTAAAGCCTTGTAAAGTCCTCAATGAAATATATGTACAAGGACTTAGAAGATCAAATATGTTAGGTTGATCTAAGCTGAATGAATATCTATCTGATCAAAGCATGTTTGTAATATTAGGCTTTGTAAAGTCCTTAAAATGAATATAATGTACAAGGACTTAGAATAGAATAGAAGAAGATCAAACTTGTTAGGTTGATCTTATGTACTGTAATGACATATGTAAAAACAAGGGCCAGACTGATCGTAGAGCATTGCACTGACCAAGTGAAGGATCGTAGAGCAGTCAGTCAACATCGCAGAGCCAAGTATGTCATCACAGGGTCTGCCAGAAAAAAATAAAGTAAAACTCGGCAGGATGTAGAGTTGACGTAGAGCCCTCTCAGGAAATAGAGTTGACGTAGAGCCCTCTCGGCAGGACGTAGAGTTGCCCTGGCCAAACGTAGAACTCACTCGGCAGCATTTACTGAGTATCGTAGAGCTGCGCATGTCAACGCAAAGCTTGCAAAGCAATCGTAGAGTGTGACTCGGCAGAACAAGAAGCTCACTTAAAAATCGTTGAGTACGTAACACAAAGAGGAAACCAGTGTGCTAATATGGGTTCATAGAGTTAGTCTAAAAGTCAGCCACTCTACGACTCCCATGAAAAGTCTGCAACCAAACAACAACGTGGAGCAGTCACTGCTGAAGCACTTAAACATGACGTGGCAATCTTCGAGACTACCAAGCAAGTTGAGCATGAGCTATCAGACATAACAAGATCTCTGAGCACAACCAAAACATCAAACCATAACAAAAATCAAAGGACAAGGTCAAGTAATCACTCTACGATCCATCAAGACTCTAGACCTGCATTAAAGACAAAGGTCGTAGAGCGGGAAAGTTCAGCACGATCAAGTGATCGTAGAGTTGAGTCTAAGACAATAGAAGCACTCAAGTAGTCTCAGTGAAACAAAGCGAAAAGGATCATAGAGCAGCACTCTATGACAAAAGGAAGAATATCTGAAGATTAAGTAGAACAGTCCTCTACATCAAAGGTGCCACAACAAACAAGAAGATCATAGAGTAGTCCTCTATGACACAGCAACAAAGTCAATATCTAAACGAACAATAGAGCAATCCTCTATGATAAGCACACTACAACAATGACTCAACAAAGATCCTAAATGCTATACTCTGGAACGAAAAGCTAAATGGTGATCATAGAGTATAAGGAAGGATAAACTGCAGTATAGTGAGAAGCACATCAAAACGCAATGCAAGTACAGTCAGCCACTCTACGAACTGCAAAAGAGTACAAGGCCACAACTGAAGTTAACAGTCAACTCTACGGTCTAAGACAACAACCTTCAGTCTGAAGCAAACAAGTTAACTCTACGAACAGAAGCAACGGGCTGTACCCCAGACGATCGTAGAGTAAAAGTGCCAGCTAGATTAAAGATATTAAGCACTCTGGGCTGCTATCCCAAGATGAACAACTGAGTAAATAAAGGAGTATAATAAGTAACCACTGTGAATGGAGCTCAAACGGTCATACTTGTAGCAGTCAACAAACATCGCATGTGACTCTACTATCTTGGTACCAGCTAATGGATGCTGACACAGCCATCACTAGCAGACTTAGGGAAGTAAAATACTCAGTGATACAATAAACAAGTCTGCAGAAAGTTAGTCTCCAACGGAAAGAAGTGCAACGGGAAGATATCAATGACAAGCTTCCAACGGGAACAAAATGGAGAACTACAAAAAAAAAAGAAGAAGAAAATAACACTCGAATGTGTGAGTGTGTTGGTATGCAGTAAGCAAGAGAGCAAGAACACCAACTGTACAATCAGCTAGAAGCTTCACTGCAGCAAAGAGGTATGCCAAAGGGCTGGCATATGAGCTAAGAGTCGAATGACCAAGAAGCCAAGATCTAGAGTAACCAAATCCAGAATGGTTAACTCTATGATCAAACAAGGAACACTATGAGCTGAATAGATAAAGAAGTGACTTGGACAAGTCAACCAGTGTTCAATGGAAGTGATCATCTGCATCTGCTATGTACCAGAAAAAGGAAGGGCTTAAACGACCATCATCAGCAGCATCCAAAAGAAGATCACCATCAGTTGTCAAGTACTAGAAGATGAAGGAGATCAAAGTTCATATTGGCAGCACAACCCAACAAACAATCAACACACCACAGAGGGCGGGACATCCTTGTCTTAAGTGACTAAACAAAGTCAAGTCTGCTGGACTTGCTGAGTACTAGAGGGTACAAGAGATTCTAAGTCTGCTGGGCTTAGTCTACAGGTTCCAAGGCTGCTGGCCTTGAAGAGTTCTTTGTGAACTGGGTTTCCAAGTCTGTTGGACTTGAAGAGGGTCATAGGATCCTTGTCCGAGGGACTAAAAACAACTCAAGTCTGCGGGACTCAAGAGGGGTCAAAGGATCCGTGTCTACGGGACTTTAGGAGGGTCATAGGATCCTTGCCTTTGTGGCTAAAAATAACTCTTGTCTGCTGAACTTGAGGAGGGCGTAGAGTCCTTGTCTTTGTGACTAAAATAATTAGTGGATTCCTACTTGTTGAAGTAGAAGAGTGGGGTAGGAGTTATTCAGTCTCTGACCACTTAAAATCTCCTGTGTCATTTACTTTCTGTCATTTACCTTATGCTCAATAAACTGCTATATCTGTTATCAACCATACTATAGACTTGTAAATTGAATTAAGATTATGTTTGAATCTATGAAGGGGTTATTAATGATTATTCCATTGTGCATGAATTGATTCTATATTTCATAAATGTTATACTTTCATTAATAAATGAAAAATCTTTTAAAGGATCTATTCAACCCCCCTTCTAGATCCACATTGTGTCCCCGGGAACCAATAAAGTAGTATTTCCTTTGTTTCTCAATACTAAATAAAATAATATAAAATAATAAAAATATGATATGGTTATATATAGAGCTAGATTGTGAATGACATGGTTCATTGTAACAGTCCTATAGATAGAGAACTCAGCCATATATATAGAGCTAGCTCTTCCACCCCCAAGCTGTTAGTGCGTTGTAATAGAACTAAGGAAGTAACAGTCTAATAGATTGAGAAGAAGAGAGGGCCACGACTGGGAATTGTAAGGGAGTGGAGCATCACCATTCTGATAATCATTACTCATTAGATTTTGGTTGTATGTCCCTTATATTAAGCTGTTCATTCTTTTCATTATGGGTTGAATATGTATGACTGGGGCTGTGTTGTTGTTTGAACACCATTGAACAACAACAACTTACAAGTATGTTGAAATGTTAATCATATACCTATAAGTATGCTCAATTCATATGTTTACAAGTATGCTCAAGTCATATTCTTACAAGTATACTCAAGTCATATTCTTACATAAAGATACATCTATATGTATTTATATGCATCATAAATAACATTGGGCTGAATTGTAAATCTCTAACAAAGGGAATACAATAATTCTTGTCATGGACCTCTATTCAGACCGTAGTTGGATGAGAAGACGAACGTCAAGTGCCCAGATAGGTGCTACAACTGAATTTAGAACTGGTTGTCAAGTGTTTCTGGATTATGCATATAGTCACCGAAATGTGTGAATGGTCAGAACAAGATAAGATGCCCTTGTTTGAAGTGTAAGAATGTAAATTATATGGACTGAGACATGGTAACTATCACTTACTTGTTTCTGGGTTCATGAAAAATTATGAAGAATGTTGGTGGTCACATGGCAGAGAAGAGATAGTGGCATCGCACAAGTACACATTTCGAGCAGCAGTACCCATCGTATATGAATGAAATGGTTCATGATATTGCAGGGCCGAATTTTGATTGGGAACAAGGTAGAGAGCAACCTATGAATTCTGATGCCAAAGTGTTCTTTAAGTTATTAGATGAGGGTAGCGAGCCGTTGTGGCATGGTTGCACCAAGCACACTACGTTGTTTGTAGTTGCGACATTACTTAACATCAAGGCTGATCAGAACATGAGCCATGAGTGTTTTGAGTCGCTCTTGAAGGCCATTAAGAGTATGTTGCCTGACGGTGAAAAATTGCTCGATAACTACCACTATTGTAAGAAAATGGTGAAGAAGTTGGGTCTTGGATACCAAAAGATCGATGCATGTCCGAACGATTGCATGTTGTTTTATAAGGAAAATGGACATAAGACAAAGTGCACGTTTTGCGGCCATGATCGGTTCAGGCCTATTAAAGAGGGACACCGACTACAAAAAAGACAAATATACCTTTGAAGATTTTAAGGTATTTTCCAATTACACATCGGCTCAAAAGATTGTATATGTCTTCAAGAACAGCTGAACATATGACTTCGCATGCGAAATCTCCAGCTAAAGATGGAGAACTTAACCATCCCGTAGATGGGCAAGCTTGGAAAGATTTCAACTTAGTACATCCTGGGTTTGCATTGGAACCTAGAAATGTGAGGCTTGGATTGTCCACTGATGGTTTCAACCCGTTTCGGGTGGATGTGTATGTGGCCACCCGCGATGGTTTGCTTGAGGCTGTTCAGATAGCGGTAATAATTTTTTATAACTTTGATATGTTTATAAATTTTTACATCATTCTTTATCATTTTATATTTATTTGTAACTATTTAATTGTTAACCTACTGACATGACACTTATAAGAGTTTAATGAATGACTGCTATCCTGAAGGCACCCCGCGTCCACCGATTGATCAGGAATTGTGGGAGAGGGCGTCGGTTGTGAAGAAGAACTATGTCAAAGGTCAAGGACAATGACGACACCCGACCTTCAGTGGTACAGGCAGCTCTGCTACCTAGTCTACACAGTCATCGGGTCACCTAACCTATCATACTCCTGCTGACTGTGTGAGAGCGATCTGTCGAGATCGTGATCTTCTTCGCATACTGGGTGGGCATCTACAATCTCTAAGTCCTGATGAGTTAGCAGAGGCAGTGGCAGCAGCATCACGACACGAGGTTGTCGACGAGGTAATCTTAGTACATATGCTCAAGCCAAAATAGTCTTAATTATGTTTAAATAATTTCTATTGTTTAGGTTTCCCTAGCTTTGCTTTGTGTCTACGGCCGTTATCGGTAGCTGATAGGCGGTCGCAGATAGACTTTTTTCTTGTAGTGGTACGAAGGATCGTAATAGTTGTGTTCGTGGTGTTGTTAGTATATTTGGCATTCCGGTTCAACCGCTTCCGCTTCATGGATACTAATCGATTCATATGTTAGTTTATATGTGCTTACGTGTGAGTTTCCATTTAATTTACACTGGTATTAGAACAAGTCTATATGCTATGGCTAATCTTGCATAAATATTTTGTTATTATTATTTTTATTAGCTAGAAAGCTTGAAATAGGACATTAATGGCATAATATTCTAGAGTACATATTAGAGGTTGAAAATAAAGTATGATGTAGTTCATATGTATGTTAAGACACCTGCAAGATATTGTTGCAATCAGATTTATATTTTGAGAGAAAAATGCAAACCCTAATTTTTTGTTACATTTTTTAAAACAAAAATTTGTTTTTCTATATAAGGAAAAATTATATTTTCTTTACATAATAAAATAGTACATGTCGCCACTATTCCAGAAATATAAAGTTTGTATTTTTGGACATCTATAGAATAATTATGATTTTTTTTGAAAAAAAGATGCCAAACTGTAATATTGCTTCTGGTCTGCTGAGGGAGAAGATGACGCCGACGTCAGCACACGTGGGGGCTATGTGCCCAGATTAAAAAAAAAAATCGCGCAGTGCAGACGCCTAGTCGCGGCAGTAGTGCACGTCCATGCGCCGTCTTCTGGACATTTTTTGAAAAAACATTTTTTGCAACAAATTTTGTTTTTATTTTTTGGTCACTTTAAATATTTTTTGAATTTTTTCAATAATCATTTTTTTAAAAAACATTATTTAAAGTGCTTTAAAAATTGTTTAAAAATTGTCTAGAAATGTTTTTTGGGCCAAATCTTTTCTTTTGAATTCTGAGGCATGTTTACAAGTTCTCCATTTAGAGATGTTGAGAATTGGTTTGTTTTAGTGTCTTAAATTATTTTACTATCAATTATTATTTATTTGAAAAATATTGTATTAAATAGTAAAAAAAATTCAAAAAATCCAGAAAATTCACGATATTACATTGTCATGTATACATACTGTTAGAAAAATATTTTGTCAATTTTGAACAACATTGAATATTTTTTCACATTTATTTTTGTATATTTATGTGTAAATATTATGTTTATTATATGCATATTTGTTGCGTTCGTCCTCTTAGGACTCGACCAAATACATCCGGCTTCCTAGTGAGAGTTGTAGTGGGCCCATTCATGCACATACCCCATATTTGTTATTGCATGATGTTTTGGATGGACCAAAAAGGGTTGATATTGAATTGTTTTTAGAGACGGGCTCTCACTTTGTGATAGAGACCTGAGATAAAATAATTATGAAAAGACAAGTGCAGCATTCCTAATTTTATTAATAGATTGATATAGTAGGAATCTTTGATGTAAAGTTTTGTTATTGATATATTTATATCGAAGCCTTATAAGGGAATGTAATTAATTTTGCACTTGTTCTTTAATTAATTGATTTTACCTCCCAAAGTACAATTAAATTATCAATATGAGTTTTTGTTTTATAAATCACGTCCTTATTTTTTGTTGTGATGGGCTATTTGGATTTTTTATCATATAAAATAAAATTAATCCTAATTATTTATCTTATGACATGGAATGATGATTATGAGCTTAACGATTTTTCAATTTCTATCCATAAACTAAATAATTTTGATTAATTAGGATTTAATGACAATTATTATATGTGTGCTAATATTCATATTTTGTGCAACCTTATTGTAGTGAAATGGCCTTTAAAAATGTTATTGCTGACCTTAATAAAGGTGAAAAATTGGATGATAAAAATTATTACCTTTGGTCGAAGAAAATTCAATATCTGCTTAATAAGTTAGATGTGCTAGAAAGTTTAACTACCACTATGGAATTGCCTGAGTAGGGCACCACTGTATAGCACCATCGAGACAAACAAACCTACGATCAATGGGTCAAAATGGATCATTGTGCGCGCTTTACCATGTTAAGCAGCATGCACAACGATCTTATTGGCGAATTTGAGTCTTGCAAAACTGCAATGGAAATGTGGGATGTGCTTAAGAAGTCCTATGGTGGGACTACTATTACTAGGTTGTGCGAGCTTAATTATAAGTTGGACCGTTACAACAAGGAGCCCAAACACACTATGGTTGAGCACCTTCAAGTAATGTCGACCATGATCCGCGAGCTTATTGCAGCTGGCACAACCCTTACTGAAGAGCAACAGATTCAAGCTGTGCTCAGGTCTTTACCTGATGTGTGAGAGCCTTTCACGATGACTATGATACATAATGATAGTATCAAAACTCTTGTTGTTCTCAAAAGGCATCTTGAGCTTGAATATGAGCGTCATAGTGCCAAAGATGGCAACTTTATCTTCATGGCTCAAGCTGGTCCGCGCAATACAAAAGGCAAGTGCAAGAGGCAAGCTAAAGGCAACAATCAGGTTAAGACTAACGCACCAAAATAGAAGGGTAATGCTAAGCGTCGTAGGGGTAAAAGAGGAGGAAAATAAAAGCTGACTTGCTATAAATGTCAACAGGTTGGACATTTTGCTCGTGAATGTACTGAGCAAAAAAAAGGCAATAAATTTCTTCATTGCGATGAATACTTTGTGTGTTCACATGTTTTTCTTGCTCAATCTGATCCTTTGTGGATTATTGACACAGGAGCAACCAAGCATGTAACTTGCGATAAGGAGGGATTCACTGAGTACCGACGAGTTTCGAAAGTGAGTCAAAGTTTGTTAATGGGGAAAAGTTTAAAGTAGCAAGTGCTTGGTTTTGGCGCTTATCAGCTGACTTTGCGAAATAGCCGCACACTGATCCGTGAGGACACACTTTATGCAAAAGGAATTTGACCGAACTTAATATCAGTTGTAGCTTTAGTTAGAGTATGATATTCTTTTTCCTTCGACAGTAGTAGCGTATCTATTTATTTTCATGATGATTTTGTAGGACATAGTACTTTATCGAATGGTTTTTATGTTTTAAATAAAGGTGAATCCCATTTTTCTTATATTGCTTCTTATGATGATACTATTAATGAATTATTAAAATAGCATGCTAGATTAGGTCATATTGGCCAAGATAAGATGACTAGGATAGCTCAAGAAGGCCTTTTAGGCTCACTCACTAAAGTTAACCTACCAGTATGTGAACCTTATTTAGCAGGGAAGGCAAAAAGAAAACCATTTACGAAGGTAGTGAGGGCCACTAATCCTTTAGAGCTAGTTCATTCAGACATTTGTGGTCCAATGAATGTTAGAGCACGACATGGTGGTAACCATTTCATCACTTTTATAGATGATTATTTGCGATATGGATATGTTTATTTGATTTCTCATAAGTCGGAAGCATTAGACTGCTTTAGACGCTTCGTTGCTGAAGTTGAAAATCAAAGGGATGGATCCATAAAGGTTCTTAGGACCGATCATGGCCGCGAATATTTATTTGAGCAATTTAAAAGACTTAGTGAGGAAAAAGGTATCATTAGACAACTAACGATTCCTGGTACTCCGTAACAAAATGATGTTATAGAAAGAAGGGATCGTACACTATTAGAGATGGTTAGGTCGATGATGGCGCAAGCTGATCCTCCAATTAATTTTTGGGGGGCTGCACTTTTGACTGCTGCCTACATTCTTAATTGTGTGCCTAGTAAGTCAGTTAATTCTACACCATATGAATCTTGGGAAGGCAGAAAATTAACTAACCCTAGATTATTTAAGACCATGGGGGTCGACAGGATATGTGTGCATTCCTTCCCAACAACTTGGGAAGTTAGACTCTAGAGGAAAGAATGGTATCTTTATAAGGTATCCTGAACACTCAAAGGATTATGTGATGATATGCGAACAACCTGATAGAGTAATGACTAAGATTGAATCACGTGATGTGGAATTCATAGAGAATGAGTTTCTAAGCAAGGGTGACACGAGAAAGGATTTTGAGCTATATGAGATGGTCAAATCAGTGGGAGACATTTCACCATCCCTTAGTAAAGGAAGGGAATTTGATTCTCATCGTTTTGCTGCTAAGGATGGTGGGAGTGATCTACCGCCTAACGGGGCACCAGATTCACAAAATCTTGAGCCACGTTGAAGCAAACGTGCAAAAGTACCTCAAAACAAATTTGAAATTGAAGAGGAATCCCTTCTTGTGCTTGAAGGAAAGGCCCTTATGTGCACTCTAAAAGATGATAATGAGCCTACTACATATAAGGGAGCTCTCACTTCACCTGCTCGTAATGAATGGATAGATGCTATGAAGGATGAGATTGGTTCTATGGGAAAGAGCCAGGTTTGGGAGTTGGTTGATCTACCTCCTGGTTATAAGGCCATTGGAAATAAATGGGTTTTTAAAATTAAACGTAAGGCGGATGGATCAATTGACAAGTATAAAGCTCATCTTATGGCAAAAAGGTTCACCCAAAAGGAGGGTGTGGACTATGATGAGACATTCTCACCAGTTATGAGAATTGGCTCTATTCACCTTATTCTAGCTATTGTCGCACATTTAGATTTAAAGCTTTATCAGATGGACATTAAAACTGCATTTCTATATGGATAACTAGATGAGGAGATCTACATGGATCAAGCAGTTAGCTTTGAGGTCAAGAGACAAGAGTGCAAAATGTGCAAGCTCAAACGTTCCATTTATGACTTAAAGAAATCATCTAGATAATGGTACTTTAGATTTCATCGAGCCATCATTGCTGATGAGTTTACGATGATTAAGGAAGATCATTGTGTGTATGTTAAACGGTTCGACAAAAGTTTCATAATCTTGTGTTTGTACGTTGATGACATCTTGATAGCTGGAAATGATATGGGATTGATTGTCGCCCCTAAAACCTGGTTGTCATCTAATTTTTAGATGAAAGACATGGGTGAGGCAGAATTTGTACTCGAAATTAAGATTCATATGGATCGCTTTAAAAGATTTTTGGGTTTAAGTCAAGAGACTTATATAAGATATATTTTAGAGCATTTTCGTATGCATAATTCTAAACCCATTGACACTCCCATTAAGAAAGGTCATAAACTAAGATAAGATCTTTGCCCTAAGACTAATCAAGAAAAAGGGCAGATGGCTTGTGTTCTGTATGCAAGTGCAGTTGGTAAGTTGATGTATGCAATGATATGTACACGCCCCGACATAAGTTTTGCAGTAGGGATGGTTAATCGGTTTCAAAGCAATCCTGGATTTTCTCATTGGATGGCAGTTAAGAGGATACTTCGATACTTTAATTGCTAAAAATGATTATCTAGAAAATTATACTAAAATCCTTCATAACAAAGTAAATCATTTGAATGGTGAAATAGATAAACTAAAAAAAGAAATAAAAATGAGAGATGTTTATATTGATGCCTTCAATGATGATACTCACATAAAAGAAAATAATAATGAATTACATGAAGAAATAAAATCGTTAAAGTCATTATTAGCCAAATTTGTACAAGGGGAAGAAAACTTGAATATCATGTTAGGAAAACAAAAACCTAATTTTGAAAGACAAGGAATTGGATATAAGACTTTACATAAAAAGAATAATGTGAACATACTAAAGGTTAAATCACACTTCAAATTGAATTATTGCTCTCCTTTTACTACTTGCAAAAATTGTGGCATGAAAGGACATTATATGTAAATTGCAACAAGAAAATCAAGAAAGTATGGGTTAAGAAAAATGAATTGTATTCTACTAACATGAGTGGACCCAAGAAGATATGGGTACCAAAAAGATAAACTGCATTCTTGTTGTAGGTCTGTCTTAAAACAAAAGTACCTTCTTAAAGATGGGTAGTAGATAACAGATGCTCACGTCATATGACGGGTGACAAAACGAAGTTTTTGGCGCTATCCCTCAAAAAGAAGAATGGAACAGTAACATTTGGTGATAACAAGACTTGTGAGATAATCAGAAAAGGTAAAATAGGTAATGGAAAAATTAGCATTGATAATATTCATCTAGTCAAAGGTATTAAATTTAAGATCATAAGTATAAGTCAATTAATGGATAGTGGTCATTAAGTGAAGTTTGAAAAAAGATAAATGTTCAATATATCATGGTACTAATGATTTCACTCTAGTTGCACAAAGAGAAGGAAATATCTATACTATTGATTTTGAGCAACAGGATAAAGAAGTATGTCTATCAGCCGTACATGATGAAGCTAGCTTATGGCACAAAAGGATGGGACATGTTCATATGGAGTTGATAAAGAAGCTTTCAAATAAAAGTCTTGTGAAAGGCTTACCAAAAATCAATTATGAAAAGAAAAATACATGTGTTCCATGTCAACTTGGTAAACAAGTAAGAACCTCCTTCATTGCCAAGAACAAGGTATCAACTTCCTCACCTTTGTAACTTTTACATCTAGATTTATTTGGACTTGAAAGACATGCTAGTTTAAATGGTAAATTTTATACTTTCATTATATTCGATGATTTTTCTAGATACACTTGGGTGACCTTTCTTAAAACTAAATATGAAGCTTTTAGAGATTTTGAAAAGCTTATAAGAAATTTGGAGACAAGGTACAATCTCAAGCTCATACGGATAAGAAGTGATCATGGAGGAGAATTTTAAAAAGATTTTATTCCATTTTGTGATCAAAAAGGAATCAGTCATGAATTCTCAACACCAAGGACTCCTCAACAAAACAAAATGGTGGAACGTAAGAATAGAACGCTTCAAGAAACGGCACGAACACTTTTACAAAAGAGTAAGCTCCCAAAGAAATTTTGGGCTGAAGCGGTAAACACTTCTTATTATGTTCTTAATAGAGTCCTTATTCGTCCTATTCTTCTTAAAACACCTTATGAATTGTTAAATAACAGAATTCTGAACATAAGTTATTTCAAAGTATCTGGTGCAAAATGTTTAATGTTAAATACAAGTGAAAATTTAGGCAAATTTGATGCTAGATCATATGAAAGTATATTTCTTGGGTATTCTCAACATAGTAAAGCATATCAGGTGTTTAATATTAGCAAATCATGTGTCGAAGAATCTGTCCATATGAAGTTTAATGAATCTAATGATGATCTGTCAAAAGAAAGAGATGGGCTTGAAATTACTGCAGTTCCAGTAAAACAGTCAGTTGAGCGTGGCATACTGGATTCAGAAGAACAGGAAACTATTTTACCAGAACAAGAAGAGCAGGAAATAAAGTCAGCAGAATCTAATGAAGAGGTTTCAAATCCTGATCCAATTCAGAATACATAACAGATAGCAAGTCATCCAATGCCTAAAATAACACGATACGTCAAGAATCACCCTCTGAAGAATATAATTGGTGACATAAACCGTGGCATTACAACAAGAAGAGGAGCTCAAAATCTATGTGCATTCTCAACCTTCTTGTCTCTAATTGAACCAAAGAATGCAAAGGAAGCTCTACTTGATGAAAACTGGTTGGTGGCAATGTAGGAAGAGTTGCAGCAATTTGAAAGATGTCAAGTTTGGGAATTAGTCCCTCCACTAAAAGGAACTTCAATAATTGGAACCAAGTGGGTTTATAAGAATAAGCTTGATGAACATGGAACAATAACCCGCAACAAAGCAAGGCTTGTGGCTCAAGGATACAATCAACAAGAAGGGATTAACTACGAAGAAACGTTTGCACCAGTGGCAAGATTAGAGTCAATCCGGATGTTACTAGCTTTTGTTTCATACAAACAGTACAAACTACATCAGATAGATGTAAAAAGCGCATTCCTAAATGATTACATAAATGAGGAAGTGTATGTCAAACAACTTCCTGGATTCGAGCATGAGAAATATCCGAACCATGTATACAAGCTCAAAAAGGCTCTCTATGGACTTAAACAAGGTTTTAGAGTTTGGTACGAAAGATTTAGTAAGTATCTTCTATCCAATGGGTTCATAAGAGGCAAAATCGATTCTACATTATTTATTAAGCATGAGAATAAAGATGTTATTATTGTTCAAATATATGTAGACGATATAATATTTGGTGCTACTAATGATCTTCTTTGTGAGTGGTTTTCTAAGTGTATGCACAAGGAGTTTGACATGAGTTTAATGGGTGAACTCAACTACTTCTTGGGACTACAAATAAACCAAGGAAGAGATGACATTTACATTCACCAAACAAAGTATACAAAGGAATTGCTCAAAAGGTTTGGCTTTGACAAATCAAAATAAAAAGCAACCCCTATGAGTACTACTATAAAGCTCACATCAGATGAAAAAGGTGCAGATGTAGAGATAACAAAATATCGTGATATGATTGGAAGTTTATTATATTTAACTGCATCTAGACCGGATATAATATATAGTGTGTGCTTATGTGCTCGCTTTCAAGCTAAACCAAAAGAGTCACATCTAACAGCTGTTAAAAGAATTTTTAAATATCTTTGTGGTACTACTAATTTTGGGTTATTTTATCATATATGCAATAATTTTGATCTAATAGGCTACTCAGATGCAGACTATGCAGGTTATCAAATTGATAGGAAAAGCACCAGTGGTGCTTGTACATTTTTGGGTTAAAGCCTAGTATTCTGGCATCGTAAAAAGCAAACCTCAGTAGCTCTATCAACAACTGAGGGTGAATACCTAGCTGCAGGAAGTTATTATTCTCAGATTTTATGGATACGTCAAACCTTATGTGATTTTAATGTTACATGCAATTCTATGCCTATAAACTGTGATAACACTAGCACGATTGATATTTCTAAAAATCCAGTATTGCACTCTCGAACAAAACACATAGAGGTAAGACATCAGTTTTTAAGGGATAATGTGGCAAAAGGTCTTATTAAATTAATATTTATTCCTACCGAGCATCAACTAGTTGATATATTCACAAAACCCTTAAGTGAAGAAAGGTTTTGCACTTTAAGAAGGGAACTTGGAATGAGTATTATTTAATTGATATATGTGGCCTACTGGATTAACTTTGCATGCTAAATTACTTATGTGCTTAATTAGCAAATAATTCGAATATACTTGCATGATATATGTTAGTAGTTATGTATGCATGGAACTTAATTTAAATTCAGAAATTAATTGAATATATAAATGGAATATGTTGGAAATCAGCATGCGAGTATTACACTTGTAGACACCCAAATTTTGCGTTTCCTTCTACTAACCATGACAGGAGGGCGAAATCGTCAATTGAACCGGCTTGCGGGAGCAAAGGAGCGGGCACAAGGGCGAACGCCCGGCACCGCCGCAATGTTTTGGGCAGCCCAAGTCGACGTGACAGCAGAGCCGTCCGAAGCAGGCACTTCCGAATGAGGTGGCATGTCTCCCAGAAATTCCCGGACTGCAGAACACGAGCATGTCAGCGAAAACCGACGTTGCGGCACGGAAATCGAGGCGTGGCACGAAAATCGAGAAAGTCAAGCCCGCCAGCCGCGGATAGATCTGCGGCCAAGTGGGTGCGCCAGCACGGAAACCAGGAAATCAGCACTACCAGCTGAGTGCGATGGGAGGCGTGCCAGCTGGCCAGCCGCAGATCCATCTGCGGCCAGCCGCAGATAGATCTGCGGCTGGCTCTGGCCAGCCTATTTAAGCCAGCTTCAGGCAGCATACAGGAGGTTCAGCAAAAATTTGAAAGAGGAAGAATTCCAGCGGAAAACAGCAGCAAAAATCGGAAATAGAGAGGAAAAAAACACCATAATTTTGCAACAAAATAGGAGAGAAAGGAAGGAAAAAGTGAGGATTAATATCTCTTGAGTTGATTGTATCACATATACTTCTCCTTCTATTCGAATACATCAAATTCACATCCATTTGGATATCAATTGCAAGGTGAAATCTCTTTTGTTATATCAATTTCTATCATATTATTTGATTGAATTAAATGTAGATTTCATGAAAATTATTGTGGAACAATGGATTAGGAATTATTAGAGAGGTTTCCATCGGAACAAATTTCTCCCTAATAATCCGATGATATCCATTGGGTGAGGTTTTGCTCGTTCATAACGATATATACATTAGGTGGAATTGATCTATTTAGATTGTTAATTTTGGGACCATTGTGGGGCGTTAAACAATCCGTTGTTAGTTATGTTATTGTATCTATTTGATGTTTGTGATAAATTGTGGATGTGAGCCTAGGAGCGTGACGCCATGGTCCGAATCCGATGATGGACAAATTTTGACGTATGTATTTAGGAACAATGTAATCCTTCGTTGTAAACGTGTAACCGTCGGGCCTTAAAACGACGCTAAGGCGAGAATCGGGTTTAAGGCCCCATAAATAGTGAAGTATGCGATTGTAGGCGTGTGGGTTATTTTGATGGCTTACATGCCCATGAATAACCCTCACGCATATTAATGTTTTATTTGATTGACAACATTGAAAACTTTGATTTCAAAGCCAGACAAATGAAGATTTTCATAAAATCAATCAAACTAGGATATTAGAATCACGAGGTTAAAATTTGAGAAATGTTAATGAATATCGATTCCTATCTAACGAGAAAGCTAAAGAAAATCGTTTTCAAACATCACAAAATTTGATTTTAGAAATAAGTAACGTTTTATTAAATCTTTGTGCATAGGGTGAAAGAGATTCTAGAAATTGCCCGATCATTTCACGAAAGCAACGTATAGATCTCGATTCCTATTTTGACGATGGTTTAAAACTCTTGTTTTGCCAAAACGACACCTAATGAAAATCTCATAGTTTTGATAAATAAAAAATCAAATTTTTCTTATAACGAACCAAGCTTTCTCGTGTATACCGAAAAGACATTCCGAAGCGTTCTCAAATTAAAACACGATTTTCCCTAAAATCCAAATGATTCTTTCATACAAATTCATCACAACATTCACATAGGTACACACACATATACGCGCACTTACACACACACATTTCATGAATTAAAGGATAGGAAAGCATTGAGATCGCGGTAACCGTGTTTCACGGAAGTCGAGGGATGCCTAACACCTTCCCCTCACTTAAACAAGCCCCCGAACTCTATGAATCTCGATTCGCAGACCAATTAATTCGGAGTCACACATGAGCCAGCGATTTATAAAAAAACGAAAACTCGGATGAGTTGGTACATCCATTTCAAATATACCAACTGGCGACTCTGGTTAATTGGCTCATCATAAAAAACGATCTTTCAAAACCCCGTCGACATCAATGCCGACCTTTTCCAAACGTCATCTAAATCAAAAGGCTAAAATTGGAAAAGACGAGAAAGCGAAAACCCGGCGTCGACAGCTGGCGACTCTGCTGGGGAGATTAGAGGGCTTAAGCCGCGTCAGGTCTTGATGCTATCCTATCCTTTAAAATTTATAAATGTGTATGTGCGTGCGACATTTTGACTTCTTTTTATTGTTGTGTGAATGTGTGTTGTTGTCCAATGAATGAATGATTGAATGGGTTTGCTTTACTTCAAAGTAATCATTTGCATACGGTGAGGACGATGAATGTGAATGTATGTTGAGAGAGTACCTCCTCCTGAGGCGAACCCGTCGGTTGCTTATTACTGGACTCGATGGGGCTGCTCCCCGGAGATGGCTCAGGAAACGCACCACTCAAATCCGCTCCAATCGAAAGGGCTCAAACGAGTAGATTGCGAAGATTTGGGAACCTTCATGCCGAAAAGCCCGCGAGAGTAACCCTAGGGTAGGTCAGCCTCAGATTAACCCAACGCAGGAAAGGTCTCTTCATGCCTTTCTACGTTTATATGTCTAAATGTCATGATCTCATTCAATATTCATACATCCCTTTTCTGTGTCGAAAGAGATTACTAACCGCTGTGAATTGCAGGGAATAGTTGGGGGAGCATAATAAAGCATGTTTAGCACTGGTTATGGCACTAAAGGACTACTAACTTTCTCTTTTGCAGGGAAAGATTAAAAAAACCCAAAAAACACACAAAAAATTACAGTTTTAGCATGCATCCATTTTGCGTTTCCCCAAGACTAAACTTCGAACCATTGTCTCTGTAGGATTGCTCCTCAAACCCGTTCGCAGTCTAAGAAAGCCCAGGTCTCTACCTCTGAAATGGCTGATCTTCCCAATCATAGTCCCATATCTCGGGAGGAGTTTGATGATTTTAAAAGACAGATGATGGAAATGGCCACAATGCTAAAGGAACAGTTCTTAATCAGACAGGATCCGGCAAACCAGGGATCGCATAATGTTCCACCACCAGGGGATGATCAGAATCCTCCTAAAAATGGTACAAACTTGCTTAAAGAGGACCAACCCCGACTCAAGGACGAGCCAGTCATCCCAAAGCCCGTTCCCATACCTAGCAGGACAGTGATTACTATCCCAGAAGAAGGGGACAATGACGACCTTCGGAGAAAAATGAAACACATGGAGGAGACCATCCAATCTCTAAAGGGCATAGGCTCCCTGGGCAGGGTGAATTACTCGGATCTATGTGTTTTCCCCGGAGCCAGATATCCAGAAAAGTTCAAAGTTCCCGAGTTCGAAAAGTACAATGGAAAGGGAGACCCCTATACACACTTGAAAATATACATTGGAGAACTCGGGGCTTACGCCGAAGACGAGGGGTTAAGAATGCAACTATTCCAGAAAAGCTTAACAGGGGAGGCAAGAATCTGGTATGCCCGCCTCGACAACGCCCGAATCCACAACTGGAAGGAATTGGCCCATACCTTCTTAACCCAATACAGCTTTCAGGCCCAGATGGCTCTTGACAGGTACCAAATAACAAAGGTTAAAAAACAGCCTAGGGAATCCTTCAGGGAATATGCGCAACGATGGAGGGGCATGGCCGCACAGGTAACCCCCCCGATGAGCGAATCAGAGATGGTAATGACCTTTGTAGACATTCAGGAGGCACCGTATTATGAGCGGGTCATCTCAGGGATTGGAAGACCCTTTGCTGAAATGATTAAACATGGAGAGATGGTTGACATGGGGTTGAAATCGGGTAAAATCCGGGATCTTACTGCTTTAGAAACTGCTGCCGAACAAATACAGAATGGAAACTACGGTAGCACTTCCCGGAGGGTCCAAAAGAAAAGGGAGGAGGATGTCTCCCTCATCCTACAGGGGTCATCCAGAAAAGCAGAAGGTCATCCTCCGGTGCAGGTACAGAGGGGAGGGCCATCCCGACAGCCAAACTTCACAGATCAAAGGGCAGAGGGGCGAAGAAGATATGAGGCCTCGCAGAATCGAGTATTCACCCCGCTCGGGGAGCCGCTTGAACGGGTATTAGCGGTATTAGTAGCCCAAAAGAAAATAGTTGGTCTGGCACCACCGAGTGACCCAAAGGGTAGAAGGTTTGACCCGAGCAAGCGATGTGCATACCACTCCAGTTCCCCTGGCCATGATACACAAGATTGCTGGACGTTGAAGCATCGAATCCAAAACATGATAGACAGTGGGGAAATTGTGGTGGAACAACCGGACTCCCCGAATGTTAAAGCAAATCCCCTGCCACGACATGATGGAGGGGGAGTTAATGCGACGGAGGCAAGTGAGGCTGGGGGGCCGCCAAGGTTGAACTATGTGCAGAAAATTGAGGAATTGATCAACGTGATACATGATCATGGGAGTGCACGGGGAGCGCCCATCAGGTTGATAGGGATAAGTACAAATGGCATGGAAAGACCTGTCAAGTTGACAGCCCCGAGGCCCATCATCCTTGCAGCAAGGCCGCAACTCCCTATCAGTAGTCTGAAGACTGTACCCTGGAATTATGGGGGAATACCAGAGGAAGCGGCCAGTTGTGCTTCCGTGACGACCAAGGGGAACCCCTTATATCTTCCCGGGCGAGTCCTTGAGAGCCAAAAGAGAAAAAATGAAGAGGTTTCCGAGGAAAGGGCCATAGAGTTTTTGAAAAGGATGGATCACCCAGAAACGAGGGGGATCCAGATTTTAAATGAGGAATCAACCTTAACATCAGTCATGGACTTGGTGTTGTCATCCAGTGAGCATTGCAAAACCCTGATGAAGGTTCTGGAGGAGGCATTTGTGCCCAAAGAAATTAGTGAGGAGGGTTTCGGCCGACTGGTAGGCCACTTATTGGAAACCGATGCAATATCCTTTACGGATGAGGACATTCCCGAAGAGGGAAGGGGGCACCGAAACCGCTACACATCGCGGTAATCTCCTCAGGATATGTCATGAATGGGGTGCTGATCGACGGGGGATCGGCATTGAATATATGTCCTCTCAGCACGCTGAAGAAAATGAACATCGGTCCTAAGCGCCTACGGGCCAGTCATGTGGTGGTTCGGGCTTTTGACGGATCCCGGAGGGATACCATCGGAGAGATAGAATTGCCAGTGGAGATAGGGCCCTGTACTTTTGATATATCCTTCCAAGTCCTAGATATTACGGCAAGCTACAACCTGCTGTTAGGGAGGCCGTGGATACACATGGCCGGGGCAGTTCCTTCCACGCTCCACCAACAAATCAAGTTGATCATCGGTGGGAATCTGGTAACAATCTCGGCCGAATGTGACGACCCTTCTCCTCCCAGGAGTGGCCTACCAGTAATCAATGTGGATAAGTCAGCGGCACCTGCCAGCTTTCAAGCACTAGAGATTAGCACTCCCCATTATAAATGCCTGGGAGCTCCAGCTGTGAAACCAAGGGTCTCTCCGGAACTCACCTTTGTGGCAAGGGAAATGATTAAAATGAACTTCCAACCTGGACAGGGACTAGGGAAAAGCAGTCAGGGAATCACCGAGCCCATCCACCTACCACAGCAGATAGGCAAGGCAGGATTGGGATACCATGTGGGCGCAGTACGGGGACACCGTCAGGGTGCGACTCCGATTCGACTAGTTGGCAATCCAGTGACCAAAGTCGACAATAAGCAGGGGATCAGCGGACCTGTGATTGGGGCAGGGAATGAAGAGTTAACCCCCACACGTAATGAGTCGGCCCGGAGGGAAAGTTTCCTGCGGGAGGTCGCAAAAGAGTTTGAAAACAAATGCTATATCCCCGGACAATCAACAAACAGTAAGGAGGGGACGAATGTTATCACACCACCGGTTGTGCCTGTCATCGATTGGGCAGGGCTGATTATTCCTGGAGAAGATATGGAGAAGGACTCAGGCGACGTATCCGTAATCATCGGGGAGGTGTCCGATGTAAGGCCCTCCTTTATCCAGCGCATTTCATCTGACCTGACCGTCGATAATTGGACCTAGAAACCAGTGATATCCAAACAAGGGTAAAGCTCGACGTCAGGGTGGTTAACCCTAGAGGATGGGGGAATGAAGAAGTTTTATTTTGTTGTTGTTTTATTTCTGCATAATTGTGTCGTTTCTTCATGTTATTTGAAATTGCGATCGTCGTGAAAAATGATTTATATATGACAAGTATTTTGTTTCATGTCAGGTGTACCCATTTGAGTAATCCTTGCCTAACAAATGGTCTTTCAAATTTGAATGATGATTATGATTTTGACATTGAGCTGGATTTCGATTTAATGGGCATTGAGCAAGACGAGACAGATTACGACGACGCACCTGATGAGATCAAAGGATGGGTCGAAGATAAACCCAAACCCAATTTGGACCAAACCATCACTATAGATATCGGAACCCCTGACAAGCCAAAGGAACTCAAGATAGGGACGGACCTCACCCCCAGCCAGAAAGTCGAAATGACTGAGCTGCTAAAACAATATGAGGATGTCTTTGCCTGGTCTCATGAGGATATGATCGGATTGTCCACCGACATTGTGGTACACCGATTACCCATCAAGGAGGGTTTCAAGCCTGTCAAACAAAAATTAAGGAAATTGAAACCGGAGTGGAGCTTAAAAGTGAAGGAAGAGATCATCAAGCAGTTCAGGGCGGGAATCATTATGGTATCCACTTATCCTGAATGGTTATCCAATGTGGTCCCGGTAAGCTAAGCCTGGAGGAAAGGTGAGGGTATGTGTAGACTACAGAGATCTAAACAAGGCCAGTCTCAAGGATAACTTTCCGGTGCCTTTCATACACATCCTGGTAGATAACACAGCCCAGTACGAAATGTATTCTTTTGTGGATTGCTTTGCGGGATATCATCAGATAATGGTGGCGGAAGAAGACCGGGAAAAGACCGCATTCATCACCCCCTGGGGCACTTTCTGCTATAGACGACTGGCTTTCGGTCTCACAAATGCAGGGGCTACTTATCAGAGAGCCATGATGGCCTTGTTCCACGATATGATGCACAAGGAGATAGAGGTCTACGTGGATGACATTATTGTGAAATCAAAGGTAGAATCCGATCATATAACTCATCTTAAAAAGCTATTTGATCGACTCAGAAAGTATAATTTGAAACTCAATCCAGCCAAGTGTGCTTTCGGAGTGCAGTCAGGCAAGCTCTTGGGATTCCTGGTTAGTGATCGGGGCATTGAGTTGGACCCAGCAAAGATTAAGGCCATTGTGGATATGCCGGCACCTCACACAGAAAAGGAGATAAGAGGATTCCTCGGGAGGATAAACTTCCTCAGCCGTTTTATATCCCACTTGACGACTACATGTGAGCCGATTTTTAAACTGTTAAGAAAAGGGGTGTCCCAAGAATGGAATGAGCAATGTCAGAAGGCGTTTCAGACCATTAAAAAGCAATTGACTGAGGCACCAGTGCTGGTACCCCCGAAGGATGGGATCCCTCTGTTTATGTATATATCGGTAAATGCCATCGCGATGGGATGTATGTTGGGACAGAAAAATGAGGCGGGAAAAGAGCAGGCCATCTATTACCTCAGCAAAAGATTTAGCCAATGTGAGCAGAATTACACTCCCATTGAGAAGACCTGTTGTGCTTTGGCCTGGGCTGCAGGGAGATTACAGCACTACCTCCATGGGCATACAACGTACCTGATATCAAGAATGGATCCCCTGAAGTATATTTTCGAAAGGCCCATGCTGAATTGTCGACTATCAAGATGGCAGTTAATTTTACAACAGTTTGACATGGTGTACGTGACCCAGAAGGCCATGAAAGGGCAGGGAATTGCAGATCAGTTGGCAGAAGCCCCGGCAGGAGGGATGGAGCCGTTAGAAACTCCTCTCCCGGGCGAGGATATATTTTGGGTATCGCGCGAAAAATGTGATGACGAGGGACAATTCTGGAAGCTGTATTTTGATGGTGCCATGAATGCCGAGGGGGCAGGAGCCGGAGCGGTCCTAGTCTCTATCACCGGAGAACAATTACCCCGTGGCCACTAAACTTCGTTTCATCAGCAATTCGAACAACACCGCTGAATACGAGGGGTGTATCTTGGGACTCCGATTGGCCCGTGACATGGGAGTAAAAAGACTAGCGGTGTTCGGGGATTCAGAATTGGTAATCAGACAAGCAATCGGGGTATACAACACTAAGGAGCTTCGGTTACTTCCATACCATCGTTGTGTCACCCAGCTTATGCAAGAGTTCGAAGATATCGCCTTCCGCCATATTCCTCGGGGACGAAATGATTTTGCCGATGCATTGGCGACTTTGGCTTCCTTAATCCACGTGATCAAGAGTAGGGACAGTCCACAGATTGAGATCACCGTACAGAATGCCCCGGCATATGAGGAACATGTGGCAGTGTTATCAGACGAGGTGGGATTGACAAGGCAGCCCTGGTATCATAACATCAGGAAATATTTGAGAGATAGATCCCTTCCCGATCAGGCAAATCGGACTGAAAGGATGAGAATTCAAAAGATGGCGATGAAGTTTTACCTGAGTGGCGATTCACTTTACAAAAGGGATGCCGGGTTGGGACTGTTGCAATGCGTAGGCGAAACGCAATCCCAAAGGATTATGAATGAAATCCATGGCGGGGTGTGTGGGCCACATATGAGTGGACCAATGTTGGCCAAAAAGATCTTGAGGACAGGGTATTATTGGTTAACGCTGAAGGCCGATTGCGATGATCATGTCAAACGGTGTTACCAATGCCAGGCGCACGCTAATGTGATCCATACACCTCCCAATGAACTGCACTGTATGACCTCCCCGTGGCCATTTTCAATGTGGGGAATGGATGTAATCGGACCAATAGAGCCCAAAGCAAGCAACGGGCACCGATTCATTTTCGTCATGATCGATTATTTCACCAAATGGGTAGAGGCAGCTTCTTTCCCTAAAGTAACTCAGGAGGTCATCGTCAACTTCGTCAGGAATAATGTCATTTGCCGATATGGGCAAACCTGAGGTTGTGGTCTCCGACAATGCCAAGAATTTAAACAACGCCCTCATGAAGGAACTGTGTGACCAGTTCAGGATTAAGCATCTCAATTCCGTCATTTACCGTCCTAAGATGAATGGGGCAGTGGAGGCTGCAAATAAAAACATCAAGAAGATCATGGCGAAAATGTCTGCTAATCATCGGGGATGGCCGGATCTGTTACCCCTCACCCTGCTGGCATACCGAACATCAACGCGTACTTCTACAGGGGCAACCCCTTACGCTTTGGTGTATGGAATGGAGGCTGTCCTGCCAGTTGAAGTTGAGATGGCGTCCCTCAGAATAGTGATCGATGCTCAGATAAGCGAGGAGGATTGGATGCAAAGTCGATACGACCAATTGGCCCTAATTGATGAAAGGAGGGTGGCTGCTGTTTGGCACGGCCGGCTATATCAACAGAGGATCTCCCGATCATACGACAAAAGGATCAGGCTTCGGAAGTTCAAGGAAAATGATTTGGTGTTGAAAAGAGTCATGCCTTGTCAAGACGAAGCCAAGGGGAAGTTTGCCCCAAGCTGGGAAGGGCCATTTGTGATCAAGAAAGTGCTATCCGGAGGAGCCCTCATATTGCAAGAAATGGATGGTGAGGTATTTCCACAACCCCTCAATTCTGACTCGGTGAAGCGGTTCTACGCTTAAATCATCAGTTCTTTTTTTTCCTTTGAGAGCGAACTACGTAGGACCTGATCTCCCGACTTGTGGGGGTACGTAGGCAGCCATCATGGCGCGGTCCGATCCTTTAAAAAAAAAAAAAAATAATCCTTTCCCTAACCAAAACCAATTTTCGATAGCCAGATAAAACCTTCCTACACCCTCAAAACCCTCCCGAAACCAACTGCCTAACCAGTTTCATCCCAGAATACATACCCTGATCCAACCCAAACAGTTATCCAAAATCTGAGATTCAATCCGACGAAATCAAAAGGTGTGCGGCAATATCTGTCAAATCTCCATTAAGTCTTGAGGAAAGAAAGAAGGCGAAATGTCAAAATCATGGTCAGTTGGATAAAATGATGATCCAATGGATGGCAATGATACGACAAAAGGGGTAAATGACTAAATTTAAATGCATGTCTATATATATAAGTCGTTTTATTACAAGATTTCTCTTTCAATAACTGATGAAACCAACATAGTCTATGCAGGAAATAAAATAATCTACAAATCTGAAACTAGCCGCAGCAGGATGGACAGGGTGGTGGATAGATCTGAAGCATCAGCATCTCCTGCAATCTGCTGCCCCATCATATCGATACGATCCAGTAAAGCAGTAGCTCGGCTGACAGTCCCAAAATGAGCATCTACCACTGCCCTGGTCTGAAATACAATGGCCTCTCTATCAGCAATGGCAGCATCTCTAGCCCGAATGGCCTCATCTCTCTCGGCAAGGGCGGCATCCCTCTCGGTTTCAGTAGTAATCAGGGCCAGGCGGAGTCGGGAATCCTCAGCGACCCGACTCGGGGCAGAATCGGCTGAAATGGAATGGTCTGTGGTATCTTCTGTGGAAATCACTCCAGAGTCATCAAAGGCCCCAGTCCGACTCAAACTAGCCGAATCCAGGTCTCCACGCAACCACTGTACGTAGGCAAATGTCTGGATGTGACAGCTCGCACTATATTCAGCAAAGATCCTGCGATCCCAAAGCTCGTATACCTGCAATAGATCCCTCTCTGTACAGGATGATATAAGGAATCGGTATGCGGCTGCACCCGCGAAGGGGTGTAAATCCTGTGTCTGATCAAACTGCCCCATAACCGCCAGGGGATGATAGGTCGTCACGCCCCTTAACCCAGCAATGGGAATGAAATCCATGCCAGGCACATGAGTCAAGAAGCTCATGAAGGAGCAATAGCCCGAGTAAGCCAATAGATGAAAGGGGTCCTCAATGATAGACAAAAATGATGTCCAGGAGGCCACATTAGTACAACTCGCGGGACGAAGCGAAAACTGCGTGGTTATGTCATGGCTGAAGCAAAACCCTTGGCGACGGAAATGGCCGATGGGACTAAGATGACTCATGAACCACATATACAATAAGGTCGAACTCCCTCGGAAGAATCTCCCTCGGAAGGACTGGCAATATGTGGCCGACATATAGGTATCCGCCAATATCATGGGGAGAATGGTGTGATCCTCCTGAAGGGCCCTAACGGCCGCAACAATCCGCATGTCCAAATGATCGGATCCTGCAGGCAAATACAAAACTGAGATGACACAGGCCATCAAAACGCCCACTCTCAAGGCATCCCAGCGCTCCTCGGACACGGAAAAATCACCGAGGAAAAGACGGAAACTGTCAGGTGAGCCAAATCGGTCAATCAAGAATTGAAGAGGAACCATATGGTCTGATGTGATTACCGGTAATAAGACAGCCCTCCGCAAACCGGTGAAAGTCAAGAATTGACGGCGCATGGAACCAACGGTAACCCTAGCACAGGGACCATCCAACGGCAAGCCGGTGAAGCGAGCATACTCCTCAAGGGTGGGGGTCAGCTCTACTGTCCCAAACCTAAACACCTGACGGGCAGGGGCCCAATAGCTCAGAAGACCATCCACAAAGCCCACTGGCACCCGGAAGGTTAATAAGGACCAAGAATGTCCCAGAAGACCATCTACGATAACCCTATCTGCTGGCAGTAGACTGTCCAACCAGCGGAAGAGGCTGTCAACCAACCCTGTGGAAGGAGTGGAATCCAAACGAACCACGGCATCTGAGGACGACATCTGTGAAAAAAATAGTATCAAAAAAGACTGTACATGGGTCATTCTCTACCCATAAATAAAAAGCATGCATCATACAGTTAATAATAAAGCAGGTGAATCCCATAAAAATGAAAAAGAGAACTGTGCATAAATAAATAAATGAGTTCAGTACATAGTGCATAAATGAAAAAGAAATCTAAGCAGGTGCCGATACAAAAGGCCCTATCCTATCCTGGTCTAAATAAAATCAGTATCATCTATGAAAGCAGGATCCTCGAACTGATCCCCTGGAGTCGTCGAGCTCGGAGGACCAAAGTTCATATCAGGGATGTAGGGATGCGCTGTGGCATCAGATGAACTCGGGCCTGCATCATAACCTGCACCGTCAGGATCGTAGGTGTAAGCCTCCTCCGGGGTCCGGCCCAACCCCCGAATAAACAGCGACAACTGGTCCACCTGACGGGTCAATGTGGCAATCTGCTCAGCATGGGTAGGGGTCCGAACACAGGCAGCCTAATCGGTCATCGTAACCGAGCCTGGAACCATGTCTCCAAGAAAGAAAGTGGCCCGAGTCTGGGGACCGATGGTACGAGGTATCCACCAAGTCCTGAAAGCCTCACTCGTACTGGGGCCTGTGGAAAGCATCCGACCATCCTCCCCGGCGAGCATGATCTCCGAGGGCTGAGAATCCAGCGGCCAGAAAGTAGTGAAAGAAAGGGAGTGCGGGATGCGGATCTCCCCAGTGACGCATCTGAATGCGCGCTCTCCCAGATACATCACCCAGCCTCCAACACTCTGCAAAGTGAGGCGACGGGTGGAAAGCTCGAACTCCGGGCCGGAAGGATGCCCGTCAGCAAACCCCACAGTCAGATGATCGGAGAGGTAGGGAATCCAGACGACGTCGGCAGCCGTGATCAACTCCAGCTGAATACGACAATGTGCAAAGCTGCCCGACACGGGGACCTCCTCCAGAGTACTGTGATGCCATCGCCGACCCCGAGGATAAGTGTCCGGGCCCAGAGTAGTGAGAGGCCTCAGACATGGCAGCCGCTCGTAAGCCCAGAACTGTGAATAGAAACAAGGCAAGGCATGAGTCACTATCAAATACAGAAAAGGATGAAAGGAAAAGAAATACAGTAAGAGAGAAGAGGAAGGGACTCACCAACAGAAAGTGGTAGAAGCCGAGCCAGGCATCAGTCTGTCCCTCCGAGCGTAGGCGCATGCCGTGGAGGAAGTAGGCAAAGGTGAATGACCCCCAGTCATAGTCACCGATGCGGTCCACGTCTCTGACCGCTCCTACGACGCTGAAATGAATGGTGGAGGAGTTGTTCCCCAGAAAACAACCCCTCATGATGGTCAGGAACAGGCGTCGTAGCAGAATGTCCCTGGTGCCCTGATCCGCGGGAATGGGCAGTGCGTACAGACCCCCAACAGCATCGACAGCCAAAGCGCCGGATCGAATGCTACGGGCCTTAAAGACCCGATCCTCAGCAGCGAAGCCTAGCAAAGCTCGAACCTCCACAGGAGTGATATCAAGATCCAAGGGACGCGGGACCCGGTAAACTCAATGCCAGTAATGTACCTCCAGTCCCATGGGGTCAACACGACCTCGCAGTCGAGGAGATGAAGAGACTGCGTCTGGTGGAACCATCGCTCGGATAAAGCCCTCATGTAACCCCAGGGGCACTGGCGGGGGATGATAGTGAAGAAATGTCGGAAGCCCCAAAAGTCCACCATCGCCCGATAATCACTGTGCAGGGCCGCGTAAAGGGAGTAGATGTTGAACCAGTTACCCCTCGGCTGGGTAAACTCGGGTACCTGGGGCAATCACCAAGGGGTCAATCCGGATAAAAGGAGAATGGAGAAATTGAGAGTGAAATCAGAATAGAGCTGAAATATACCTCGTTAGCCACGAGAGATGCTGAAGGGTGGCGACTGAGATCCCGACCCAAAAGATCGGGTATCTGCACAGAGGCGCCAGAAGGAGCCTGATGAGTAGATGGAGCCGGTGTGCTGGAGGATGGCCCCTCTGCCGCGACCTCCGGAGGGACAGCCTCCTCAACGTCCGGATGACCAGGACGAATAACAGCCTCCGTCAAACGACGAGCCTGACGGGTCCGAGGAGGAACAGGAGTGGGTGCAGCCCTACGACGGCGAACACCCGAAGTCCGAGAGGCGGAGGAGCTACTGGGCGCATCACGATCCATAGCTGGAATAGAACGGGCGAGAAAGAAGGTAAGTTTCCTTTTAAAATTATGTAATGAACATTCTAAATTTCTAGCCTCATCATATGATTAATGCAACATGGTGCATGTTAAAAAAAAAATAAAAAATAAAAAATAAAAAATCGGCAAAGTTCCGTTTGTAAATTGAACATCCCAGGCATAAGCCAAACGTGTTTTTCGTCAATCAAAGCCTCAAACAGATTTAAATTGCATTCATATGTGTGATTACATCATGTAATGCATGTTTCTCTTGCAGAAAAGGAGTAACAATATGTGGGACCGCCTCATGAACATAAAATAGGACTCACATAGTTGATACATAGCATGTATATATGATGGTACATTACATAGCATTGTAAAGCATACATTTTATCTCTAAACATGCAAATAGTCAAATGTATAGCAAAACATTGACGAGATTGAAAAGTGACCGGTCAAAGTGTTACCTGTAGCGTGTAGATCAATCCTACCGGAACAGTTTTTGCAGGAAAATTGAAAAATCGACGAAAAGCCCTTGCGAACAAGCAAAAATTGCGAGGAATATGTGTGAGTTGGAAGTTGAAAGTGACAGATCTGGAAGCGGGACGCCGCTTATAAGCCCGATCTTGGCCCTGGTGGGCCCCACCTTGCTCCCTTGAAGCCATTTGACGTGTTGAAGTGAAAAATTTACGCGATGGGTGACCGGCGACGATACCCGGCCCCGACATGACGATCGACCGGCGACGATAACCGACGATCACGAGATGGATGTCCGGCGACGATAACCGGCTCCGACAGATAACCAACCGGCGACGATAACCGGGGGTTACGCGATGGGTGACCGGCGACGATACCCGGCCCCGACATGACGATCGACCGGCGACGATAACCGGCGATCACGAGATGGATGTCCGGCGACGATAACCGGCTCCGACAGACAACCAACCGGCGACGATAACCGGGGGTTACGCGATGGGTGACCGGCGACGATACCCGGCCCCGACATGACGATCGACCGGCGACGATAACCGGCGATCACGAGATGGATGTCCGGCGACGATAACCGGCTCCGACAGATAACCAACCGGCGACGATAACCGGGGGTTACGCGATGGGTGACCGGCGACGATACCCGGCCCCGACGAGACGATCGACCGGCGACGATAACCGGCGATCACGAGATGGATGTCCGGCGACGATAACCGGCTCCGACAGACAACCAACCGGCGACGATAACCGGGGGTTACGCGATGGGTGACCGGCGACGATACCCGGCCCCGAACGAGACGATAGATTGAAAGAGTGAACCCAAAGACTAACAAACACGGTCAAGGGGTTGATACATTGACACTCTTACGAATGTCTTGCATGCATTACATCTTATGTTGCATCATAAGCTATATGTGTGGCATCATGTATGTACTGTCATTCTTACGCACTGTCATTCATGCATCGAGTGTCTATTTCTTTATCGTGTTCATTTCATTTATCATTTCATAAACATGATAAAGAGGGGCAGCTGTAGACACCCAAATTTTGCGTTTCCTTCTACTAACCATGACAGGAGGGCAAAATCGTCAATTGAACCGGCTTGCGGGAGCAAAGGAGCGGGCACAAGGGCGAACGCCCGGCACCGCCGCAATGTTTTGGGCAGCCCAAGTCGACGTGACAGCAGAGCCGTCCGAAGCAGGCACTTCCGAATGAGGTGGCATGTCTCCCAGAAATTCCCGGACTGCAGAACACGAGCATGTCAGCGAAAACCGACGTTGCGGCACGGAAATCGAGGCGTGGCACGAAAATCGAGAAAGTCAAGCCCGCCAGCCGCGGATAGATCTGCGGCCAAGTGGGTGCGCCAGCACGGAAACCAGGAAATCAGCACTACCAGCTGAGTGCGATGGGAGGCGTGCCAGCTGGCCAGCCGCAGATCCATCTGCGGCCAGCCGCAGATAGATCTGCGGCTGGCTCTGGCCAGCCTATTTAAGCCAGCTTCAGGCAGCATACAGGAGGTTCAGCAAAAATTTGAAAGAGGAAGAATTCCAGCGGAAAACAGCAGCAAAAATCGGAAATAGAGAGGAAAAAACACCATAATTTTGCAACAAAATAGGAGAGAAAGGAAGGAAAAAGTGAGGATTAATATCTCTTGAGTTGATTGTATCACATATACTTCTCCTTCTATTCGAATACATCAAATTCACATCCATTTGGATATCAATTGCAAGGTGAAATCTCTTTTGTTATATCAATTTCTATCATATTATTTGATTGAATTAAATGTAGATTTCATGAAAATTATTGTGGAACAATGGATTAGGAATTATTAGAGAGGTTTCCATCGGAACAAATTTCTCCCTAATAATCCGATGATATCCATTGGGTGAGGTTTTGCTCGTTCATAACGATATATACATTAGGTGGAATTGATCTATTTAGATTGTTAATTTTGGACCATTGTGGGGCGTTAAACAATCCGTTGTTAGTTATGTTATTGTATCTATTTGATGTTTGTGATAAATTGTGGATATGAGCCTAGGAGCGTGACGCCATGGTCCGAATCCGATGATGGACAAATTTTGACGTATGTATTTAGGAACAATGTAATCCTTCGTTGTAAACGTGTAACCGTCGGGCCTTAAAACGACGCTAAGGCGAGAATCGGGTTTAAGGCCCCATAAATAGTGAAGTATGCGATTGTAGGCGTGTGGGTTATTTTGATGGCTTACATGCCCATGAATAACCCTCACGCATATTAATGTTTTATTTGATTGACAACATTGAAAACTTTGATTTCAAAGCCAGACAAATGAAGATTTTCATAAAATCAATCAAACTAGGATATTAGAATCACGAGGTTAAAATTTGAGAAATGTTAATGAATATCGATTCCTATCTAACGAGAAAGCTAAAGAAAATCGTTTTCAAACATCACAAAATTTGATTTTAGAAATAAGTAACGTTTTATTAAATCTTTGTGCATAGGGTGAAAGAGATTCTAGAAATTGCCCGATCATTTCACGAAAGCAACGTATAGATCTCGATTCCTATTTTGACGAAGGTTTAAAACTCTTGTTTTGCCAAAACGACACCTAATGAAAATCTCATAGTTTTGATAAATAAAAAATCAAATTTTTCTTATAACGAACCAAGCTTTCTCGTGTATACCGAAAAGACATTCCGAAGCGTTCTCAAATTAAAACACGATTTTCCCTAAAATCCAAATGATTCTTTCATACAAATTCATCACAACATTCACATAGGTACACACACATACACGCGCACTTACACACACACATTTCATGAATTAAAGGATAGGAAAGCATTGAGATCGCGGTAACCGTGTTTCACGGAAGTCGAGGGATGCCTAACACCTTCCCCTCACTTAAACAAGCCCCCGAACTCTATGAATCTCGATTTGCAGACCAATTAATTCGGAGTCACACATGAGCCAGCGATTTATAAAAAACGAAAACTCGGATGAGTTGGTACATCCATTTCAAATATACCAACTGGCGACTCTGGTTAATTGGCTCATCATAAAAACGATCTTTCAAAACCCCGTCGACATCAATGCCGACCTTTTCCAAACGTCATCTAAATCAAAAGGCTAAAATTGGAAAAGACGAGAAAGCGAAAACCCGGCGTCGACAACACTCATTATCATAGGGGGAGAAATCTGCATGTGATTACCACTAATTGTTATATATGATTTGATTGATGACAAAATGATAAAGAAGAACATTCATGCTATTAAAGCCCTGTAAAGTCCTTAATGAAATATATGTACAAGGACTTAGAAGATCAAATATGTTAGGTTGATCTTAGCTAAATGAATATATGTCTGATCAGAGCATGGCTGTAAAAATAGGCTTTGTAAAAGTCCTTAATTGAATGCGATGTAAAAGGACTTAGAATAAAATAGAAGAAGATCAAACTTGTTAGGTTGATCTTATGTATTGTAATGACAGACAAGCACTAAGACTGAACGTAGAACATTGCACCGACTAAGTGAAGGATCGGAGAGAAATCAGTCAACATCACAGAGCCAAGTAAGCCATCACAGGGTTTGCCAGGAAAACGTAGAGTAAAGCTCGGCAGAACATAGAGCTGCCTCGGCCGGACGTAGAACGCTCTCGGCAGAACGTGGAGTCGCCTCAACAGGACGCAGAGTCGCCTCGGCAGGACGTAGAGTTATCTCGGCATTTGAAGTGCTAGAAACCCAAAATCGTAGAGTCTGCCAGGCAAGCACAATAACAGAACCGGCAGATCGTAGAGATCACTCGGCAGCACTTACCAGACATCGTAGAGCTACGCATATCAACGCAGAGTGTGCAAGGCAATCGTAGAGTATGACTCGACAGAACAAGGGCTTACTCAGAATCGTAGAGCATACACTACAAAGAGAAAGTCGTTGTGCTAACATGGGTTCGTAGAGTCAGTTCAAGCAAGCCACTCTACGACTCCCATGATCAGTCTGCAATCAAGCAACATCGTAGAGCAGTCGCTGCTGAAAAGATAGTGGCAATCTTCAAGACTACCAAACAAGCTGAGCATGAGCCATCAGACATAGCAAGATCTCTGAATACAACTAAAGCATCAAGTCATGACAGAGATCAAAGGACAAGATAAAGTAATCACTCTACGATCCATCAAGGCTCTAGACCTGCATCAAAGACAAAGGTCGTAGAGCATGAAAGTTCAGCAAGATCAAGTGATCGTAGAGCTGGGTCTAAAAACAAATAGAAGCACTCAAACAGTCGCAGCGAAACAAAGCGAAAAGATCATAGAGCAACACTCTATGACAAAAGGAAGAATGTCTGAAGATTAAGTAGAGCAGTCCTCTAAATCAAAGGTGCCACAGCAAACAAGATATTTATAGAGCAGTCCTCTATAACACAGCAGCAGAGCCAAAAAGCATAGAGCAATCCTCTATGATAAGCACACTACAACAATAGCTCAACGAAGATCATGAAATGCTATGCTCTGGAACGAAAAGCTAAATGGAGATCACAGAGCATGAGGAAGCATAGACTGCAATATAGTGAGAAGCACATCAAAGCACAATGCAAGTGCAGACAGCCACTCTACGAACTACAAATGAGCACAAGGCCACAACTAAAGTTAACAGTAAACTCTACGGTCCAAGACAACAGCCTTCAATATGAAGCAAGCAAGATAACTCTATGAACAGAAGCAATAGGCTATACCCAGACGATCGTAGAGCAAGTAAGACAATGCCAGCTGGATTAAAATATTAGGGCACTCAGGATTGCTATTCCAAGATAAGCGGATGAATATATAAAGGAGTATAATATATAACCAAAGTGAGTGGAGCTCAAATAGTCACATCTGCAGCAGTCAAGCAAACAGCGCATGTGACTCCACTATCTTAGTACCAGCTAATGGATGTTGACTCAGCTATCACTAGCAGACTTTGGGAAGTAAAAATACTCAGTGATATAATAAACAAGTCTGCAGAAAGTTAGTCTCCAACGGAAAGAAGTGCAACGGGAAGAAATCAACAGCAACCTTCTAACGAGAAATTTGGAGAACTACAAAAAGAAAGAACAACACTCGAATGAAAGTGTGTGTTGGTGAGCAGTAAGTAAGAGAGCAAGATCACAAACTATCAGCTAGAAGCTTCACTGCAACATGAGTGATATGCCAAAGGGCTGGCATATGAGCCAAGAGTCGAATGACCAAGAAGCCAAGACCTAGAGTAACCAAATCCAGAATGGACAACTCTATGGTCAAGATATGAACACTATGTACTGAATAGATGAAGAAGTGACTTGGGTAAGTCAATCAGTGTTCAAATAGAAGTGATCATCTGCATCTGCTATGTACCAGAAGAAGGAAGGGCTTTAACGACCATCATCAGCAGCATTAATAAGAAGATCACCATCAGCTGTCAAGTACTTAAAGATGAAGGAGATCAAAGCTCATCTTGACAACACAACTCAATAAACCTTCACCACACCAAAGAGGGCAGGATGTCCTTGTCTTAAGTGACTAAACAAAGTCAAGTCTGCTGGACTTGCTGAGTACCAAAGGGTACAAGAGATTCTAAGGCTGCTGGCTTTAGTCTACAGGTTCCAAGGCTGCTGGCCTTGAAGGGTTCTTTGTGAACTGGGTGTCCAAGTCTGCTGGACTTGAAGAGGGTCATTGGATCCTTGTCCGAGGGACTAAAAAGAACTCAAGTCTGCGAGACACAAGATGGGTCAGAGGATCCATGTCTACAGGGGTTGAGGAGGGTCATAGGATCATTGCCTTTGTGGCTAAAAACAACTCTTATCTGCTGGACTTGAGGAGGGCGCAGAGTCCTTGTCTTTGTGACTAAAACATTTAGTGGATTCCTACTTGTTATAGTAGAAGAGTGGAGTAGGAGTTATTACGTCTCTGAACTACTTAAAATCTCCTGTGTCATTTATCTTCTGTCATTTACTTTATGATCTATAAATTGCTATATCTGATATCAATCATATTATATACTTGTAAACTGATCTGTGAATAAGCTTGAATCTATGAAGGGGTTATTAATGATTATTCCGCTGTGCATGAATTGATTCTTTTCTGTTATACTTCATAAATAAAAGGAAAAAGTTTTTAAAGGATCTATTCAACCCCCCCATTCTAGATCCATATTGTGTCTCCAGGAACCAACAATTGGTATCAGAGCGGGTTCTCATGAATACTATAAAGCTAACACTTTTGAGTAGATCCATGACCCAAATCTAGATCAGTTCTCAGTCTAGGCATTGATTGAAAAGCCAATGAGCTAATAAGTTGAAAATTTTATATGCATGAAAAATTGTCCTAAACTATCCAGGCTATTCCATGGGCTTATAAGGAAAACTCATCATCACCAGGCATGTTGATGTCACTAAGCACATCAATCATCTCATAAAGAGGAAGTGGTCAGATGCAGCAAGAACTGAGATATTCTTCATTAAAGAAGTGAATCTGCATATTCACCCAAGATGCTGTGAAGTCCTACGAAGGATGATAAAAAGGGGTTTCCAAAGGATTATGCGCCATCATCAATACACTCACAATGCCAGGAGCTTCTCAACACCTATGACTTGTTCCCACTATACAAGATATGAACAAAAAGCTCAATAAAGGAACAAATGATGAGACCAACAACGGCCTGACAAAGTTCAACTAATAAGGAAATGCATCATTGCCTACAGCACCACTGAATGTCAAGGAATTGACATCAGTGAGGTATCTATCTCTGTCTCCCTAAAATACAAATGTCTTCAACTGTTAATATATACTGCATAGCTGCATATCTTCATACTTCAGTAAGCATATCAAGAAATCATTTTCTACCCCAAAAGGAAAAGGAAAGTAAGTGATAGTTTAACAATCACTTGGCTGTCTATCCTTATTTGAGGATGAAAATTAAATCCTTAAGTTAAATATCTGAAGTCTGTGCAAAACAGTATATTCTCTCATCTTGTTGCTAAACATGTCTAAACCACTTTGCAATCGCTACTGTGTGCACTGCCTCATTAAATTCGTTATCTTGACCTTGAGGGTTTGCTATTAGATGTGAAAATCCAAGTAGGGATTGTATACAATAAATATCATCACATACGGTCTAACACTGATATTGTATGGAGTGAATATACTTAAAGTGATTCTACCTTAGTTCTCACACCTTATATGATGAGTAATGCATTATCTCATGATCCAAGCATTTCAAAAGTCGTAGAGTGTAGTAATGTCTGTCGCTGCACATTGAAGGATCGTAGAGACTGATCAACTCTACGAACCATCTATGTTCAACTCACAGAACTAACCACTACTCTACCAAAGTTCAAATACCTGGAACATAATTACTCATCTAAAGAAAAGGTTTGAGAATCTACATCAGTTTCACACTCAATGCTCTCACTCTCATACAACATGCCCAATTATCATCTCTTTTAAACTGCATAAAGTGTGAAAATACAGTCTGGAGAAGACTTGAGCTTTTAAAAGAACTAATCCAGCAGGACCCAAAGAATATTGGGTACCAAGTTAGAAATTGGTATTAACCGCAGGTATCATGATCGCTCTACCCTCACTCAAGCACATTCAAGGAAGAAGTTAGAAAAGAATGATCCTCATCAACAAACTTCTGGAAAAAAATAGCAACATCATAATTCTCTAGAAAATCCCTCTCAGACGATGGAGCTCCACTCAGCACAATGCAGCTTCTCAAGAAGCATACAAAGACCAGGTCTACAACAACACTACGATCACGGCATAAAGGATCGTAGAGTGACCAAGGATCCAAGTCTTCATCCCACTCTACGAACGCATACGGATGAAAGGGTCGTAGAGTAACATGTGCTAAAGGGAATACTCTACGATCAGTTGAAGAATAACGAACAGTCACTCAAGATGGAAGTATCAGTTATGGGGGAGCAATAATCTGATTGATCAACAAATGCTCAAGTTAATAATGGAGTCAAGGAAATTGAAGAAATAAAGAATATAAAGCTGCAAGATGGAAAGAGTCAAAAAGCTACAGCCTTGAGCGCAAAAGGAAGTTTCTGAGCCAAATAAAAGACATGCCAGGTCAACAACTCTCCAGCATATTGAGGAACAAATCTAGTCCCTGAATGTAGATCTCAACTACTTCAGAACTTAAGCAAAATGAAGTTCCTATAGTCCCTATAAGTAGCACTCCCTCACGCAAAACCTTGTCCCAGACTCAGAGTCCCAAAACTCTGTGACTGATGAACCAAATGAATTCTCATCTTAAATCATAGAATCCCTAAGCTCTACGATTGTCAAAACAAGTTAGTCATTATGATTGACATCATAATCGTAGAGTGTGTTGACTCTACGATCACAGCTTACCAAGTACTACTCCATACTTCCTAACTATCCTAGCCCAAGGAATACAATGATGACATTCTATACACCATATCCAAACAGTCTTTCTTTAGAAAAGCGCCTCAGAGAAAACCAAGCCCTAAGTTGTCAAACCTAGAGGCCTGCCCTTTCTGAGCTACCTTACTCCTACTGAAAGACTAAATACATCATTTCTCCAGATCTTGAGATGGAAAGAAATAAAGGAGAAAGGCTGATTCCTTAGAAGAGAGTTGATCATGAGACTCTCTAGAAGATAAAGAAGCTGGTCCTAAGGGAAAATCTTCACCTAGTAAATGACTATGCTTTACTACAAGATCAGATACAAAGCATGAAGAATGTCATCTCGGGTGTCAAGAGAAAAACAAGGTTCCTTCAAAGACTACTTATTTCAGAAGAAAGCCACTACGAACCTAAATGGAGGTTCCCTCATCAAAATCTGCACTCACTAAGACAAGTGCAGGACAACATCTGAGCAGCAGTAGGTGTGACTAAGCTGGACATGTTCGTAGAGTTAAAGACAATGACATCAAGCTACTCTACGAACGGACTAAGTCAAAAGTCAAACAGACATGGGCCACGTACTTAGTAACTGACGTACAACAGTTATGGATGGTTCATCACAGTTTGCCACGTTCAGCAAATGGGTATCTCACACGTGTACTTGACAAAAGGAGGGAACTAAGATAAGTCAGATTTCAAACACTGACGGTTGTTCTTCCCTATCAGTTATCAACATCGTTCCTCCCATAAGACTCTGCCGATCTCTCAAAACCCTAGAACCATCAAATCTTCAGCAAATCAGAACCAACGACCTTCAGAAACCCCAGAACTCCAATCACTTCAAATCTCCATCCTTAGTCAGGTAGCTTCTTCTTCTCACTATGGAAAATTGCCAAGTCGTGTCAGGCATTCAACTTGGGTTTGACAAATTTGGAGAAACTGGTGAGAAATTCAAAGAAATTCTTGAGAGTGTGAAGCTGGCAGGACTCTCAGAATGTTTGGGGTCAAACACAAAGATCTACTCTGATCTTATTAAAGAGCTCCACCAGAATGCGAAAATCGACGGTGATTCTCTGACCACTAAGGTACGTGGAACCAAACTAAAGATAAATGCTGCAGAAATCAACCAATGTTTAGATTTTGCCAACCAGGGTCTGTCATCACTAGATGAAATCGACTCTGATGAAGGAAAGAGGTTGATGGGCTATATGAGGAATCCTCATGCAAGAGGAATGAAGAAAAAGGAATTCCCGGAGGATTTTGAATTTTTAGCCGAAATTGTGGGCAAATGCATTCTGTGCAAAGACACTGCACATAACATAGTAAGCGATTTACAAATGAAGATCATGTCTGCCATTGTCATGAAAAGGAAGATGAACTTTGGAGCATTGTTGTATGATTGGTTGGTCAAAGATGTTAAGAAGGTAAAATCATCAGATAAACCTGCACTAAAGATATACTATGGAAGATTTTTAAGTATCATACTAAAGAAGAAGCTGAAGAACAAAATTAGGGGGGATGAGGGAGAAACCCTAAATGTCAACAAAGTCATGTCGCCAAAATTGTTTGATAACTGGAAGAAAAATCTCATAGAAAACAAGAGATTGAAAATTTCTGGTAGCAGCAGCAGAGGAACCGCAAAAACTAGCAAAGGAAAGAGGAAAACTAGTGCATTGAAGAGAGAGTCATCTCAATCTGAAGACTCTTCACCCTCTGAACCCATTTCCCCCAAATCATTGAAGAAGAAGAAAGCAAAAGTTGAGGCATCCCCCGAGAAGAGTACTTCCTCCTCAAAGGAAGAATCTAAGGAACAAGAAGCATCCAAAGAATCAACGATCAAGCCCTCAAGAAGACAAAGTGCAAGACCGAGGCAGCTAAAGAAGCACCCATGCCATGAGAATAAAGAAGAAATTACACCTGTGACATTTAATCTTGAAGAAGATGATGGTGAAGGAGGTCAAACAAAAGCTGCAGATTCCCTTAATGAATCTGCTAGAAAGGATGAATACACAAGCATAGCATAAAGAGAAGACACTGATATGTCTGTTGAAAAGAGCCACTCAACTGAAGGTGATGAAGACATGGAAGCAAGCCAAGATGATCAGTCAACTGAAGAGCCAGTTGAAGAATCAGAAGAAGCAGCTACTGAAGAAAATTTGGAAGAAAAGAATATCAAAGAAGGCACCGCGGGTAAAGGAAAAGAACCAATGGATGATGAGGAAGCACAATTGGACTCTGATACTAACAACAGTGCATCAGAGAGCCACTTCAAGCCAACAACCACTCGAATGAGAAGAAGGATTGTACTGGAAGCAACCGACAAACCTGAAGCTGTGTTGCCAACTAGATGGATAGACTATGGAGATGGTGAAATGAAAGTGGTGTCTATGACAATAGAGGACCTTCTCAACAATTTTCAATACATTGAGCTTGATCGCACCACAGTTCTGTATGATCCTAATAGCGAACAATTGACATGGTTTTATCCATGGATGCCATGGTTGAAGGCCATTGAGTTTGAAGATACAAGTTTCATCAGCTGGTGCTACTCTCAGTTCCCAAATCTGAAGCTGATCTCCCAGAACTTCCCTAGAGTTCAATCTTATCCAAAGAAGCTAATCAAGGACACCCCCTACTTCAAAGTCTACCGCCATGCTGAAGGTATATATATTCCATACTATGTATTGGAAAACTATGCAAAATAGTTCGTAGAGTCTGCGACCGAGGAACCCTCTAACTCTACGACTGCAGCCCCCCAAACTCAACCCAGTACCAACATGCCCTCTGATATCCCCTCCTCATCAAATAAAGAGCCATTTGATAGCGTCACTGCCCTTGAAGACATCTACAAGAGTGAGAAACTTAAATCAACCACCTCAATCCTTGAAGATTTCTCAATTGATCAAGAGTTGTTGAAGAATTCAGAAGAGCTGCTTGCGAACATCTCCTCAGTTACCAAAGCAGCAAACGAAGTGACTGGAGGTGAAGATAATGAATTCTACCAGAAGCTGCAAGCCTTATTTACGGACATGTCTTTAAAGCTACATCAACGAGATCAGATATATCTCAAGTCCATTGAGCAAAAGGAATCTGAGGCTCTGAAACTCCAACAACAGAATGCACACACTCTCCAGACTCTGTCAGCCAAAGTAGAGAACCTCAGCCAGTCCCTCACTCAACAAATGGAGTTTGGCCAGCAGGAGGTAAGAATGGAAGTTGGCAATACCTCCTACCTAGTTGAGCAGCTCATTACACACGTCCAGCATCTTTCCCAAATGATTGATGACAAAAAGGGGGAGAAAAAGATGAAGCATAAGCTGAAGAAGCATAAGAAGAGGACAAGTGCTAGAAAGGAGCTGAAAAAGAAGAAGAAAGACAAACGTGAAGACCCAGCACCAGCACCAACAACTGAGGGGGAGCCAGGAGAAGAAGACCCAGCATCAAGCAAGGGGGAGCATGAAACAGAAGAAGAATGAAGGGGAGAAAGGAGCAGTCACATGACGGGAGCCAGGAAGAAGGTAGATCCCTAATCAACAAGGAGTTAACTAACTGACAACTAGGATCTCCTTGATTATCTATTGTGAACTGCGTCTGTTTAAGTCTGTTTTGGTTTGATGTTCTTAAACTGCTTATAATGTTTGGTTTGATCTATCTTAAATACACATTGCTTCATGTTGTCTAGTAATATAGTGACTCACTGTAGTTTAAGCCACATCTGCACTCATATTCTTGCATAAATTGCTCAAACTGAATGTTATGCTATTAGTGGTTTTGTCATCATCAAATAGGGAGAGATTGTTGGAAATCAGCATGCAAGTATTACACTCATTATCATAGGGGGAGAAATCTGCATGTGATTACCACTAATTGTTATATATGATTTGATTGATGACAAAATGATAAAGAAGAACATTCATGCTATTAAAGCCCTGTAAAGTCCTTAATGAAATATATGTACAAGGACTTAGAAGATCAAATATGTTAGGTTGATCTTAGCTAAATGAATATCTTTCTGATCAGAGCATGACTGTAAAAATAGGCTTTGTAAAAGTCCTTAATTGAATGCAATGTAAAAGGACTTAGAATAAAATAGAAGAAGATCAAACTTGTTAGGTTGATCTTATGTACTGTAATGACAGACAAGGACCAAGACTGAACATAGAACATTGCACCGACTAAGTGAAGGATCGGAGAGAAGTCAGTCAACATCACAGAGCCAAGTAAGCCATCACAGGATTTGCCAGGAAAACGTAGAGTAAAGCTCAGCAGAACGTAGAGCTGTCTCGGTCGGACGTAGAACGCTCTCGGCAGAACGTGGAGTCGCCTCGGTAGGACGCAGAGTCCCCTTGGCAGGACGTAGAGTTATCTCGGCATTTGAAGTGATAGAAACCCAAGATCGTAGGGTCTGCCAGGTAAGCACAATAACAGAATCGACAGATCGTAGAGATCACTAGGCAGCACTTACCGGACATCGTAGAGCTACGCATATCAACGCAGAGTGTGCAAGGCAATCGTAGAGTATGACTCGGCAGAACAAGGGCTTACTCAGAATCGTAGAGCATACACTACAAAGAGAAAGTCGTTGTGCTAACATGGGTTCGTAGAGTCAGTTCAAGCAAGCCACTCTACGACTCCCATGATCAGTCTGCAATCAAGCAACATCGTAGAGCAGTCGCTGCTGAAAAGATAGTGGCAATCTTCAAGACTACCAAACAAGCTGAGCATGAGCCATCAAACATAGCAAGATCTCTGAATACAACTAAAACATCAAGTCATGACAGAGATCGAAGGACAAGATAAAGTAATCACTCTACGATCCATCAAGGCTCTAGACCTGCATCAAAAACAAAGGTCGTAGAGCATGAAAGTTCAACAAGATCAAGTGATCGTAGAGCTGGGTCTAAAAACAAATAGAAGCACTCAAACAGTCTCAGCGAAACAAAGCGAAAAGATCATAGAGCAGCACTCTATGACAAAAGGAAGAATGTCTGAAGATTAAGTAGAGCAGTCCTCTAAATCAAAGGTGCCACAACAAACAAGATATTTATAGAGCAGTCCTCTATAACACAACAACAGAGCCAAAAAGCATAGAGCAATCCTCTATGATAAGCACACTGCAGTAATAACTCAACGAAGATCATGAAATGCTATGCCCTGGAACGAAAAGCTAAATGGAGATCACCGAGCATGAGGAAGCATAGACTGCAATATAGTGAGAAGCACATCAAAGCACAATGCAAGTGCAGACAGCCACTCTACGAACTACAAATGAGCACAAGGCCACAAATGAAGTTAACAGTAAACTCTACGGTCCAAGACAACAGCCTTCAATATGAAGCAAGCAAGATAACTCTACGAACAGAAGCAATAGGCTATACCCAGACGATCATAGAGCAAGTAAGACAGTGCCAGCTGGATTAAAAATATTAGGGCACTCAGGATTGCTATTCCAAGATGAGCGGATGAATATATAAAGGAGTATAATATATAACCAAAGTGAGTGGAGCTCAAACAGTCACATCTGCAGCAGTCAAGCAAACAGCGCATGTGACTCCACTATCTTGGTACCAGCTAATGGATGCTGACTCAGCTATCACTAGCAGACTTTGGGAAGTAAAAATACTCAGTGATATAATAAACAAGTCTGCAGAAAGTTAGTCTCCAACGGAAAGAAGTGCAACGGGAAGAAATCAACGGCAAGCTTCCAACGGGAAATTTGGAGAACTACAAAAAGAAAGAACAGCACTCGAATGAAAGTGTGTGTTGGTGAGCAGTAAGCAAGAGAGCAAGATCACAAACTATCAGCTAGAAGCTTCACTGCAACATGAGTGATATGCCAAAGGGCTGGCATATGAGCCAAGAGTCGAATGACCAAGAAGCCAAGACCTAGAGTAACCAAATCCAGAATGGACAACTTTATGGTCAAGATATGAACACTATGTACTGAATAGATGAAGAAGTGACTTGGGCAAGTCAAACAGTGTTCAAATAGAAGTGATCATCTGCATCTGCTATGTACCAGAAGAAGGAAGGGCTTTAACGACCATCATCAGCAGCATTCAGAAGAAGATCACCATCAGTTGTCAAGTACCTAAAGATGAAGGAGATCAAAGCTCATCTTGACAGCACAACTCAACAAACCTTCACCGCACCAAAGAGGGCTGGATGTCATTGTCTTAAGTGACTAAACAAAGTCAAGTCTGCTGGACTTGCTGAGTACCAAAGGGTACAAGAGATTCTAAGGCTGCTGGCTTTAGTCTACAGGTTCCAAGGCTGCTGGCCTTGAAGGGTTCTTTGTGAACTAGGTGTCCAAGTCTGCTGGACTTGAAGAGGGTCATTGGATCCTTGTCCGAGGGACTAAAAACAACTCAAGTGTGCGAGACACAAGATGGGTCAGAGGATCTATGTCTACAGGGGTTGAGGAGGGTCATAAGATCATTGCCTTTGTGGCTAAAAATAACTCTTATCTGCTGGACTTGAGGAGGGCGCAGAGTCCTTGTCTTTGTGACTAAAACATTTAGTGGATTCCTACTTGTTATAGTAGAAGAGTGGAGTAGGAGTTATTACGTCTCTGAACCACTTAAAATCTCCTGTGTCATTTATCTTCTGTCATTTACTTTATGATCTATAAATTGCTATATCTGATATCAATCATATTATAGACTTGTAAACTGATCTGTGAATAAGCTTGAATCTATGAAGGGGTTATTAATGATTATTCCGCTGTGCATGAATTGATTCTTTTCTATTATACTTCATAAACAAAAGGAAAAGTTTTTTAAAGGATCTATTCAATCCCCTTTTCTAGATCCATATTGTGTCTCCAGGAACCAACAGAATAAATTTGGTTCAATTAATTTAGCCTAATTTAATGCATAAACTGATGGGGTTTGATTTGGTACATGTCTGGAATGGAAAGTGGTTTTAAATTTTAAATTTCAATTTAATTGGAAGACAATCCAGGTTTGTACCGGGATTTGTTCCCTTCATTTAGGCCGCAAATCTACTTACCTTCCATCTTTTCTACTTTACGAAATAACTATAAATACCATCCGAGTTCCTCAAAAATCAGTCTGCCATACTTCTCTCTTCCTCAAACCCTCTCCTTTAAACCCTCTCTCAAGATGCAGACTCACCACTCCAAACGATTGAGAGATGAAACCGACTCAGGCAATAATGTTCCATTATCGTCCTTGATCCCTCAGCCGCATGCAAACTCAGAGAGGGAGAAAGGCAAGGAAAAGGTTGGAGAAACTAGGTCTTCTTCTAAGACACACAAAAAGGACAAACATTCAAGTGATAAGCACAAGAAATTAAAGGAGAAAGAAAAGAGCAGAGTCAAGGAATCTTCGAGGCTTAAACGCCATCATTGTTTATCTTCCATGCCGGTAACATCTTCCTAAAATCTTTCTGATAAATTCTTTAGGGGTTTAAATTTTGAGTCAAAGTTTAAGACATCTATTGTTTCTAAAACTATTATGTTTGAAAAGACCATTAATATGTTTGTCTATCAAAACTCCCCTCAGAAAGCTTGTTTTGAATCATCTGGTATTGCGTCTATGGTTGTTCCCCCTTCCACTGCCTATCTAAAACTCATTCAACAGTTCTATACGAATTTTAAATTTAAAGGGGACACATACAATACTTTTGTGAAAGGAAAATCTATTGAGTTTACTGTCATTGATTTGGGTAGTCTTTTGTCTGTACCATCTGTTTGGTGTGTGTCCATTCACTTTAAAAGGGGTTGCTTATAATCCTTTCTCTCTATTAGAACAACTACAAATTGTTAGGGATAACCCTAGTCTGGAAACAGTCATTTTACCAAGAACAATTGAGGTTTCCCCTTTGGCATGTGTTATTCATAAAATTCTTCAATATAATTTGTTACCACGTCATGGTGGTGGTGCTGATTTTATGTTTCAAGACATGGTCTTAGTTGCTATGATCCTTCGTGGTTGGCCTTTCAACTTCGCATCTATGATGGTGCAACATATGGTAAGCTGTATTTGACAGCTTAAAAAATGGTTACCATATGGAGCCTATCGCACTCGTATCTTTTAGCATTTTGAAATACCTTTAGAGGATGAGGCATTTGTTATTCTTAAAGACTCGATTGACTCTGACAATCTTAAAAGTTAGCATTTGTCCTTAGTCAATGGTCAATTCATTAGAATTCCTAAGGAAGTTCATGTTCCAAAGTCATCTTCTGCTCATTTACAATCTGAAAATTTGTCCTCCTCTCCTGAAGTTATGTCCATTCTCACCCAACTACTGGACAACCAAAATGAAATCAAGAATGACATCTCTGACCTCAAACAAAGAATGATTACTCTGGAAAAAGGTTCTTTGTCCATGTCACCTATGGCTGCAAGTAAGTTATATAACCAAATTGAAAATGAATTTATTGATCTTCAAGCTGGTTTTGAGCTTCAAACCACTACAATGGTTGAAGTTATGCAAAGGAAAATGAATCGGAATACATGTCAGCTAAGCCAGGAAATAAAATTTGTCAGTAATGAAGTGGGTACACTGGGGAGATTCACAGCCAAGAGGTTTAATGATATTGGACCAGCTATCAATGAACTTCAGATTCGACAAGTTTCCTCAAATGTTCCTGAATGGCCTCAATGCAATTGGCTTGCATCTTTTCAAGGCGATTTTCTGGACCTCAACATCACTCCTGCTTCATACATTCCTCATCCACCAAAGTTTGCAACTGAATTCTCATGGGTTGAAAAATTAGTTCGCCGTATTCATCGCCCTTACTTCACTGCTCGCTCCCAGCCATCTGCCTAATTAGCTGAAATTGATGATTGATCTTTGTACTGCCCTATCTTTTATCATTCTACCTGCTCTCTTGAACTGATTTACTTTTGGTTTTTGGTACTATATTTTCTGGTTATGGAGAGCAAGTTATGTTGATTGGTACTCTGATGATCAACTTCTGGATATTAGACTTACTATGCTATTTTTAATGCTGATGAATACTTATATGCTAACCTGATTTCTCTAGACATTTTTTAATGATGACAAAGGGGGAGAAATGGGTTAACTTCTTAAATCATTACTGTTCTTAAATGATTGCTATGAATGAGAAATGATCTGTTTTGCAGGGATAGAGAGTTTGTGATAAATAACCATTATTGGTTATGCACAAACTTAGGGGGAGCTATGTTGTGAATATTATGATTAAATGCTTGTTTTTGAATATAGCATGAATTTAGGGGGAGTTATATTTACTGTGTTGTCATAATCAAAAAGGGGGAGAATGTTGGTTTGATAAAATTGCATCCTTTGATTTTGATGATGACTTGACTTATGAACTAATCCTTATGTCTTTATATCTTGAGGGTTCATATAGAAGAATGAATAACTCCTATACAGCAGACTGTATTGGTTCAGCTACATTGAATCAAAGTGTCATTGAGGAAGCACTTAGAATTTGGAAGCAACATGTTGTGTGTCACTAGGACATCCTCTAAGGTCATTTGCTTTAAATATATTTTGATTCAAAGCTATAGGATTGCATTGCATGATAATAATATTTAATAATAATCATGCTTTCATTATTAACAAGGAAATATTAATTAGTTAAATAGATGATTATTAAAACAGACTTTGAAAGTAATATATATATATATTCGAAAAGCTAGCTGATCATATAAAACAGATTTTGTTTGGAATATTTTTTAAAGAAAGTTTGTTATGATAATGAAGTTGAATATATATATATATATATATATATATATATATATATTTCCTAAATTGATTAAACCTATTTAATATTTTTTAATCATCTAAGGAAATAGTTATCATGGGAAAGCATTATGGAAATGAAAATATAGTATTAAATCTTTCCATGATTACTTAAATTGATTGAGCTAATTGATATAAATTAAAGGAACAGGAATCTTGGTCTTAAAAAGGAAATTGTTATGCAAACAAGATTTCTTCCATAATGGGATATATTTGATTTAGAAGAAATATGCTGAAATCATATTGTGCATAACGTTAACTTGACCTTGTTGGATTGTTAATAAGAGATTGTGTCGAACGGCAATAAAAGCTAAAATCATGTAATCAAGACCATATCTTTATAACAGCTAGTCTTCTAAAATCAAGCAACTGCTATATTATAATATGATATATATATATATATATACACACACACACACACCATAACCGTGTCTTAAAGAAAGACACTTGAGTAGAATAAAAACAAAAAGCAGAACCAAAAAGCCATATACTCTAATTACTATCCTTCATACAAAAGTTGTGTAACTACTGTTGTGCATACTTGAATACTGTGAAGGAACATACAAGCTGTTGCATTCATCTGATTACATCATATAACAGTCCTTTAGCACTTGGTGATATCTCTTACTCTTTCCCTGATCATTGCATATAGAAAAGCTTTGAATTTTTTTTTTTTTTTTGCTAAATAGAAAAGCTTTGAATTGATTTATATTTATTGCTTTGATCATAGTTGTCATTGTAATTCTCATTGATTCAAAACTGTTTCAATAGACTAGGGTACTTAGTCTATTGGTTTCTAATTTGGGATTTGAGGTGTTTGTTACAAACAAGTTTAAGGTAAGCATAAGTGCTTAGAGTGTTAGAGTTTATGCCCTAGAGGCCAATTCTTTGAAGTAATTGCTCAACATTTCTTTTGATATTATATTTGATTGAATAAATGAATTATTTTATTATGATTTTGTTTACTGTGTTATATAAATGTTAGCATAATAAAAGTGCTTAGAATAATGATACAAATTATATAGCTTTAAGTATGTGACTTAAACATGAGATTATATAATTACAATTAGTATCGTTACTCTTAAATGTCTCTGGTCGAGTATCATTGTTAATGGGACAACAATGATACATTATACATTGAGACTAGTATGTGGATTGACTGATGGCCAAATCTCATTGGTCATAAATATATGAGATATTGAGTCAATGCATAGGTACATGTTAGAGAACAGTGTACTGGACAGACCCACCATGAGAATTCTACGTGGAGCATTATGCAAAGTGTCATAAGAAATTCTCATAGTGACAATGATGTAATAATCCTCCGACCTGAAATCACTATATTACTACACGGAAATTTATGTACTTTGATATCATCAAAGGTCACCTTTAATATGGTGGACAATAAAGGTAATTATTGGTTACATCATGAATCGTGTGAGGAATATGAGTGTTCTAGATGGAATTTAACTCTCCTATATATTAGGGGTAATATCCATAGACCTCTTGATTGAGTAGGACTATGAAATGCATGGTCATGCTCAAATAGTGATTTGTTTGATATAGTCTACTCATTGATCAAGAAACTCAGATTAAATTATGAAGAGTATGACACATTCCATGGCTCGAGTTTAATCTAGGATGTCAAGGTTAAAAGGATTAAATTACATTAAAACATTGGTCGCGAAAAGGTTGCATCAAATCACCAATCTTATTATTACTTGGGTAGCAGTGATGCATTACTAGATGCCGCTCACTGTTTATAATTTTATAATATGATTTTAAAATTATTGCCAACATAATAATAACCTATAGGGTCACACACTTAGAACATAATTAAAAAAGAATTATTTTAAATTGTAAGGATTTAAATATGTCAATATGATTGATAGTATTTAAATTACGAATTTAAATTAATAGGATAATTTGTATATATGTATATTAATTAAGTAAGACTTAATTAAAATATAATATATATATATATATATATATATATATATATATATATATATATATATATTCGGATTTTACTTTTCTAATTGGATTAGGGTTTTGGTTAATTCCTTTTGACTGCTATATATATGATATATCAGCTGCTTTAAAGGTAGAGAAGAAAAAAAAATCCTAGCCGTTTTAGAAAAAAGAGTTGAGAGAAAAACTTCAGAAAATCCAGATCTTGGCGGCTAGTACTGCAGTTCTCTTTGCTGCAGATCGTGTGACGATTACTGGGACGTTCGTGTGGATACCGTAGAGGCGCAGTTCCGTTGGATTGCGTTGGAGATTCGAAGTTGTTCCAGAGTTTTCCATCATCTTCATTCAAGCTAGGATAATCGGTAACACAAATCTAAACCTCTGCATTAATATGCTTTCGAATGGATCCTGTTTTAGGGTTTCGAAAATTGTTTTAAAATTTTAAAATTCCGCTGCTTTTATGTGTCAAAATCCCAACATGGAGTACATAGGTGCACAAAGGGAGCAAAAGTGCTCAACTGAGTGTAGGTACTCAAGGGGTGCATAAGTGCACAAGATGAACATAAGTGTTCAAGATTATTTGTAAACTTGTTGTATAATGGTGTTATATTGATAAATAAAGTGAGTCTCCAATATTAGTTGGTATTGGACGTGGATTAGGCCACTAGAGTAGAGGATAGGGGTCGAACCACGTAAAAATCCTCGGTGTTCTTGTGATTGATTTATTTCTTTGAACTGCTTATTATTTGAATTATCTTAATGTTTAAAACTTAATCATAAACACTACAACAGACATATTGCATCAGGAATGTGTTTATATCATCTCAGGTCACAAATTGATTAAGTCAAATTAACTTGCCAAACTAATCAGTAAACTGTCTTTAAAAATTGAGACTGTAACAAGCTGAATTTCTTAACACGGTAGACTGTATTCCTAACAAAACTTAGAAAAATAAAAATTGGACATCACTTGCTCACACTTATTCAATCCCCCCTTCTAAGTGTGCCTATTTAAATTTCATAGGTTTTTTCTCCCCCTTTTTGTCAACAATTTCTCACAGTGTTGCAACCTCTTCTGTCAGTTGTTGGATAGTCTCAACCATGGACTTGACTTGAGCAGTTTATAGAGTGATGTCTCATTTTAATTCATCATATTATCTGTCCATGTCTTCTCTTTGTTTATGATGAGAGTCATTACACTACCAGTCCTGGTAATAATGTCCCCAGTAAATTCTTGGAACTAGATGAATACTTGAACTCAGACTGAAGAGTTTATCACTTAAAGTCTATAGATGAAGAGCTAGTTTCTTGCAGCTTGTGAACAGCTGTTGCATGATTATCTAATTTCTTGAAATAGATGTCATCTCTTCTTCTCAAGGAGGAGTCAACGATGGATGATAGAGATATCACCTTATTTCCTATCTTGTTTGATACATCATCGAGCATTTCTTGAGTTAGATGATGTTGAGGAGGTGGAGAGTGAAAGGAAGATTGTAAATTGGAAGTATGAGGAAGTTGTATAGAGGGTATACTAGAGTGTCTTTCTATAAATATAGAATTTGGTAGTTCTACATTTAGGGAACTAGCTCGCTCTACGATATGAGAACAGTTGTGTTCTACGATTGGAAAGCTATCTAGAGTTGATTGAGTTTGAGTAGAATTAGATGGAGAAGTTTGTGTGAGGTTAAAAGATGATGGAGTATATACATGTCTGGAGTGGAGTTTGGTGAGTGTATGGGACTATTTATTGGTGAAGGGGAAGGTTGAAAAGTTTGTTGTACAACCAAAGAGTTTTGAGACTCTACAATTGGTGGAGTTGAAAGTGTAAAAGTAAATAGAAACGATTAATCAATAGAAAAAGGTTTGGATATATTGGGAGTTTGTGAAGATGAATATTGCTCAATATTCATGGAAAGGGATCCTATGAATACTTCATCGTTTAAAGAAGATGAAAGAAGGTTGGTCACAGTTACCTTGTTGTAGATGTTTGAAGTGAAAGTAGTATGCACATAAGCCAATCATATTTGATATGATGTAGCATATACTTTGTAATCTTATTCATTTATTAATAATAGTATTAAAGGCATTTTATTTTATCTACATGGTGTTGTTATGTTATATGTGATAAACCCTTAGGTTTGAGCAATGCTTTTAGAATCATGATGATGATCATGTTAATGAGATCTAAATTCTTAGAAAGCTTAAAACTAAAATCGTTCCTAATCATTGGATTACTAAAATGGGATTAGTGAATCCGGATAGATTAGTACATACTTTAATTGCCCTTAGGAAGAGGATGATTGATCTCACAATCATTTGTGTGGAGACACTAAAGCAAGTATGTAGGTGCTTATTGGAGAATAAGTCCACTGAACGTGACTCGCTAAAGGAATACCTAATGGAGTTTTACTTGTCTGTCACTAGGAATTCCTTTAGTGATAGTAGTACAAGTGATACTTGGACTTGAGATCATCATAGTATCTTGTGTATGATAAGTTATACTTTGACATGTCCCTTAAGACCTTTAGGGTATATCAAAGGGTGTGATTGGGTATAATAAGTTGTACATGGAGATAGGTGAATGATCAACAAAGAATCTACCTCATCTAGTAAAAGATGTGAATGTCCTATGTGATTCGATAAATGACAACTCAGTAGTCCTTGGCCAAGGCAGAATGAAATTAGAAAGGAGTTTCTAATTTGCATTATTTAGAGTTGTGTATTTGGGAATCGAAATACATATAATTAAATAAAATAAGACTTGACATTAATTCCATGTCTTATATTTAATTGGGACATTGTATGGTAGAAGGATTGAATTGTACGGTAACTATTCACTGAAAGGTTCTTTTGTGATTAATGTTGAAATCTATATTATCTAAAAAGTCATTGATCGCTAAGGAGGCTTACCCTTATTGTAGAATAAATATTATTTATTTAAATGAATTAAATAGTTTACTTTATTTATTTAAATAAGATTAGAATTGTTCTAATTGATTTATTCACAACCGGTTTAATATGGAGAACCTAAAGGGTCACACCGCAAAATAAAAATATTTATTTAAGAAGTAAATGGCATAATTGTAATAATAAGTTAAGTGTATTTAATTTAATTTATAGAGGTAGAATAAATAAAATAGCTTAATATTTATTATTTAATATTTTGGAAATATTAAATATAAATTAATAAGAGGAGTCATATTATTATTATTACTATTATTATTATTTAAATCCTAAAAGGGTTTGAGAATTAATTAATATAAGTACTCTCATAGATTCCTAATTGGATTAGGAGTTTAGTTAATTAAAAGAGTTTAATTAAAATAAAACCCTATTCCTAAATAGTTTAGGAGGGTTACCCATATCTATAAATAAGAAGAGTCTTATTATAGATTGGGGTGACACACATACTTTCAATTGTTAGAGAGTACTTAGAATTTATATAGAGATAGAAACTAGGGTTTTGCCAACACTCATCTTCTTAAGTACGTATTATTCCTTGGTTGATCACCTCTAGAGGCCAAACACTTGAGTGGCTAACGTTGATCAAAGGAAGGAATCTCACCGTTGAATTCAAGGAGAACGCAAATGAATTGGAGTTGAACTTGTACTTGAGGAAGCTAGAATTATACGAGAGTATAATTCTTATTCTCCATCTTTTTCGCTTAATCGATAATAGAACACAAGGAAAGATCACGGTGATGGTTTGTATAAAATTTTAAAATCCGATTTTATCGTGCTTCCGCAATATTTATGTGATTTGATTGCATGCTCGCGCTATATACAAACCTAACATGAAAACGATCCATCACTGGTGTGTGGAATCTTTCTTCTTGCACATTTTCCACCATGAGGATAGTGATGAGAAACTGTGAGAATGTTTGTGTATCTGGAGAATCCCCAAGTTATCCAGCTATAATCCCTTTGAAATTGTGCTCAAATGAAGGGTAGAACATAGAGTAGATAGTAGAGAGCCTCATTTAGAGCTTTGTGATCAGAATCATCTGTATTTCTAGGATCACCTCTATTATTAGGCTCACTTTCATTTTTAGGCTCTGCTTCCTTTTCAGGACACCATCATTCTCAGGATTTGGAATTTCTTCAATGTCTTCTTCTTCCTCCCCTTGAATCGGGCTACTTTCTTGAATAGGAGAAACAAGCCTAAATATCGAAAAATAGTAAGGAGGACTTCCTTCAACGTTTTCTCGTAAATCTCTAACAACTTCCTGCACAACACCTTAGTGAGGAGAGTTGATGTTTCAGCTTCAGCTTATTAGAATTCTTGGTGAGTGGATTCATCTTCTTTTGAACTTCCCTCTCCCTCAACAGTTGTATCCTTAGCTTGTTCAGCTGGTTTCTTTGTTATTATCCCCACGATAACTTTCTTCTTTGTGACCTGCTTCAATCTTCTCTTATTCTTTTATGGGTCAGGATTGGATACATTCTCGGTCATTTTATTAACAATGGGCTCAGGCACATCTATCATCCCAACCATTTCTTCTACAATGTGCTCAGTTTAAATTACCTTCCCAGCTTTTTCAATAACATTGAGTTCTTTCTCTATGGTTGGAGAGAAAGATCTTGTAATAGGAACTGCATCTTTATCTATTTCTTCTTTTGGAATGGTTTCTGGATGACTTCTGATGAATTTTCTTCTTTTTTTTTACTCTCCAGGTATGTTCTCTTGTGAGCTCCTCTAGGGTAGGTTCAACCCCCTTAGGATCATCCTAAGAGTTATCCTTTTCTCCTTCATTTTTGAAAGTAGTATGCACACAAGCTAATCATATTTGATATGATGTAGCATATACTTTGTAATATTATTCATTTATTAATAAAAGAATTGATTTTCTTAAAAGGCATTTTACATTATGTACATGGTGCTGTTATATTAAATGAGATAAACTCATAGTTTTGAGAAATACTTTTAGAATCATGATGGTGATCATGCTAATGAGATCTAAATTCTAGATAGCTCCCAAACTAAAATCGTTCCTAATCGTTGGATTACTAAATAGGGGATTAGTGAATCCGGATAGATTAGTACATACGTTGTTTGCTCTTAAGAAAAGGATGATTGGTCTCATAATCATTTATGTGGAGACACTAAAGCAAGTATGTAGATGCTTATTGGAGAATAAGTTCACTGAACGTGGCTCGCTAAGGAATACCTAATGGAGTTTTACTCGCCTGTCAATAGGAATTCCTCTCGTGATAGTAGTACAAGTGATCCTTAGACTTGAGATCATCATAGTATCTTGTGTATGATGAGTTATACTTTGACATGTCCCTTAAGACCTTTAGGGTATATCAAAGGGTGTGATTGGGTATAATAAGTTGTACATGGAGATAGGTGAATGATCAACAAAGAATCTACCTCATCTAGTAAAAGATGTGAATGTCCTATGTGATTCGATAAATGACAACTCAGTAGTCCTTGGCCAAGGCAGAATGAAATTAGAAAGGAGTTTCTAATTTGCATTATTTAGAGTTGTGCATTTGGGAATCGAAATACATATAATTAAATAAAATAAGACTTGACAATAAATCCATTTCTTATATTTAATTGGGACATTGTATGGTAGAAAGATTGAATTGTACGGTAACTATTCACTAAAAGGTTCTTTTATGATTAATGTTGAAATCTATATTATCTGAAAAATCGTTGATCGTTAAGGGGGGTTACCCTTATTGTAGAATAAATGTTATTTATTTAAATGAATTAAATAATTTAATTTATTTATGTAAATAAGATTAGAATTGTTCTAATTGATTTATTCACAACCGGTTTAATATGGAGAACCTAAAGGGTCACACCGCAAAAGGAAAATATTTATTTAAGAAATAAATGGCATAGTTGTAATAATAAGCTAAGTGTATTTAATTTAGTCTATGGAGATAGAATAAATTAAATAGCTTAATGTTTAATATTTAATATTTTAAAAATATTAAATATAAATTAATAAGAGGAGTCTTATTATTATTATTATTATTATTACTATTAGTATGATTTAATTCTTAATAGGGATTGAGAATTAATTAATAGAAGTACTCTTTCATGAATTCCTAATTAGATTAGGAGTTTAATTTAATTAAAGGAGTTTAATTAGAATAGAAACTCTAATCCTAAATAGTTTAGGGGAGGGTTTTCCTACATCTATAAATAAGAGAAGTCTTATCATAGATTAGGGTTACAGACTATTGCATAAGAATTGTGGAGAGTACTTATAATTTCTATAGAGATAAAAACTAGGGTTTTGCCAACACCCATATTCTTGAATAGATATTATTCCTTGGTGGATCACCTCTAGAGGCCAAACACTTGGGTGGCTAACGTTAATCAAAGGAATGAATTTATTCGGTGAAATTCAAGGAGAATGTGAAGGAATTAGAGGTGAACTTGTACCTGAGGAAGCTAGAATTCTACAAGGGTATAATTCTAATTCTCCATCTCTTTCGTTTAATTAATAATTGTGCATAAATAAAGATCATGGTGATGCTTTGTATAAAATTTTAAAATCTGATTTTATCGCGCTTCCGCTTTATTTATGTAATTTGATTGCATGTTCGCGTTATACAAACCTAACAATGGTATCAAGAGCCAAACTTTATGCGAATTATTAATTGTTTTGATTCTGTATATACATTGATATGTGTTTAGAACAATTTAATTGGGCATAATTGTTTGTGTAAAATTATTTTAAAAATTAAAAAAAATCGTTGGTCAAAGTCAACGGTCAAACGTTGACTGGTTAACTGATGACGTGGCACTAACTGCTGATGTGGCACATGCTGCTGACTGGTCAACTATTGACTACTGACGTGGCGCTGACTGGTCAACCTTTAAAAACGAAATAATTAATTTGGAGCTAGAATGTTTTGAACCCTTGACCTATTAGTCATATGTTGGAAGCTTTACCACTACACCAGAATCACTTTTAATTAAGAATCAGAATATTTGATATTTAAACTAAATAATTCTGGGTTTGAAGTTTGACTTAAAGACTTGTTTGATTATTTCTTTTAAAGGTTTATGATCAAGGGTTGACCTCAATTTTTTTTATTTTTTTGTAAATTAAAATAAAAGAGTTTATTTTGATTTGGAATAGGATTAAAATAAAGAAGTTTATTTTAATTGAAATTGGATCTTATGATAACTAATTAGAGTTAGAATTGGATTCCATGATAACTAATTGGAGTTGAAATTGAATTTTATACTAACTAATATTGCCCATTAAATGATATCAATGCATATATGGAATGGTTTTATTATTCATGAGATGAATATTATTTATTGATGCATATGGAGATATGTATGATAATAAACAGGGATTGATTATGGACTATTGACCAATGTGTGATTGGATTTATTTTAGAGGATGCTTGAATGAATGGTTTTTTATAAATGGGGTATGCGTACCTCGTCTTCTCTAATTTTTCTTAATGTAAATTCTATCTCCCTCCTATGTACTTCCCCCTTGACTGCTGATCAAGGTTTCTATTATAGTAAATAGTTCATGTAATAGGATTAGTTAGAATTATTTTGAAGAATTGGAGACAAATGAGCAAGGAGCGCTTAAAGACCCGCTTGTATTGGAGCCCAGGTTTAAATGTAATAGTTATATTTAAATTTAATTCTTGCACCCTAGGTTTGACCTTTTGGTTCACTTGGTGGCTCTAGTGAACCAAATTAGAATAAAAGTCCATAATCAATTCGGATAGAATATAATATTCTATATGTGCATGCTTACTATGTATATATTATATATTATCCAACATGGTTCGCATGTTAAATAATATGACGCGTATTTTATATATATATGTGCATGCGCGCTAAACAAGATGAAACAAATAATAACAAACCTCTCAAAGAAATTATATTAAGTCCTAAGCGTTCAAAAATATTCGGAATATCGAACGTCGCCTTCTAGCATGGTAAAGTAATAGAGTATTAATATTTAATATGAGTTTGTTGTGCACACATAAGGCGAGTATTAAATATTTAAGATGTTGTTTTATCACATTTGATGCTTATTAAGGAATTAAACATTACTGCTTTGTTGTGCACACACAAGGGCGGTCTTTTTCTCTTCACATATATGGAAGTGCTAGGTTGGACTTAACTTAGATTATTTTAGTTCGGATGTGCACACACTTGACCATTATAATCTAAGAGGCAAAATACAAGGAGTTACATAGTGATGTAATTGACAATAGTTATCTACCTATTTATTTATATATCGTTTGTTGTGTCACCACAAGGCTATATACATTTGAAATGGGATTCTTAGTCTCACTAGCAAATCTTTAATTAGAATTGTCGAACTATATAATGAGGGTAATATAGTTTGATAAAAATAGTGGGAGATACCAATTTAAATAAAGACCTAATTTATTTTGGTAATTAATAAAATGAATGTATGCTAAAATATTGTTAATTCATTTACAGAATTTTACAATGTCTAATTTACTATCATTGCGGAGCATATTAGATGTTAATTAACTGGACCAAATAACACGGACTAGTTAAGGAATCTGAGAATAGTTCTCAAGGCTGAAAATATATCTTATATCCTTAATACGCTTATCCCTGCAATGGTTGCAGACAATGCCTCTGAGGAAGAGATTGGTACTTTTAAAAAGTGGCAAGATGATACACAGTTAGCTCAATGCATCATGCTAGCATCCATGAGTAACGAGCTTTAGCGTCAGCATGAAACTATGGATGCTCCTACTGTATTCCTGCACCTCAAGGAGTTGAATGGTAAGGAAAGTAGGACTACTAGATATAAGATATCTAAGGAGCTCTTCCGATCTAGAATGACCAATGGCACTATAGTACAAACACATATCCTTAAAATGATCAATTCGATTGAACAATTAGGACAACGGGATTTTGTCATGGATGGAGAGTTGATCCAAGATTTGATCTTGCAATCACTTTCGGACTCTTTCTCACAGTTTGTTGTGAATTTTCACATGAATAAGCTATATATTAGCCTGCCTGAGTTGGTTAAACATGTTGAAAACTGTAGAGAGTCACTTTCCAACCAAGAAAGACCAAGTCTTACTGGTAGGGGCCAAAGGATCTTTTGAAAAGAAGAATAATTCAAAGAAGGTATAAGGAAAGGCAAAAAAAGGATAATAAGAACAAAACTGATGCGGATAGCAAAGGAGTTTGCTTCCACTGCAATAAGCCTAGACACTAGAAAGGAAACTGTAAGGAGCATCTTGCAGAGGCTAACCAGAATAAGCTTAGTGAAGCTTCGGTTATAGATATAGGTTGGTTCATGATTGAAATAAATTTTTCTGTAAGTCAAGGTTCTACTTGGGTATTGGATACCGGCTGTAGTTCTCACGTATGCAATTCAATGCAGAGACTAAGCAAAAGTAGAAAGCTAAACAAAGAGTAAGTAATCTTACGTGTGGAGAATAGAGCAATGGTTGCTACATTAGCCGTAGGAACTTATAGTTTAGCGTTGCCTGCGGGCAAGTCTATTAAGTTAATAAGTTATTATTTTGTTCCAGTTCTCTTTAGACACATTATTACTTTCGTTGTTGGACAAGGAAGGTTCTGGTATTATATTTAAGAATAATTGTTGTTCTATTTATAATGATAATGTTTTGTTTGAAGCCGGAAGATTACTTAATGGACTTTGTATACTTGACTTATATGAAAATAATTTTGCAAATTGAACAAACTTGTAAAAAGAAAAAGGAGATGATCATTCAAAGAGTTGAATATGTGTATTTGATGAAATATAAGTCTGAATCATTTGAAAGGTTCAAAGAATTCAGAAGTGAAACAAATGACAAAGTATTAAGATTCTTTGATCAGATCGAAGAAGGAATACTTATACAATGAGTTTCTAAATCATCTCAAAATGGTATTTTCTCATAATGGACGCTTCATGATACGCAATAATTGATTGGTGTATCTAAAAGGAGAAATTGTACCTTGTTGGACATGGTGCGGTCCATAATGATTTTTACCGACATTCTAGTATCCATCTGGGGTTATGCCCTAGAAACGACTGCATATCTACAAAATAAGGTAACCTCAAAATCTGGCCCCAAGACTCCATAAAAGTTATGGATAGAGAGGATTCCTAGTCTTAAGTATGTTAAGATAAGGGGTTGTCCAGCTTATGTGAAAAGGTTTCAAAAAGGTAAGTTTGGGATAAAATCTGACAAGTGCAGATTTGTGGGATATCCTAAAAAGGGTTTAGGATATTATTATTGTAATCCTACATGCTGCCTTCTTAGATAAAGGTGTTTATCATTGAAGGAGCTAGTGAGAGAATAATAGATCTTGAAGGAGTTCAAGAACCACAAAGCATTTTGAGTCAAATCGAGGAACCTGTAGATAGACCTATTGTACCACAACCGAATTGTAGATCTGGAAGAGTACCGAAGATACCTAGAAGGTATGGATTCATCATAGAGGATGATGATGAGGTACGCATCATAGATGATGATGATCCAGTTATATACGATGAGGCTATGAGTAGTAGACACTCAGAGAAATGGTAGATGGCCATGAAATCCAAAATGGACTCCATGTATGAGAACCAAGTATAGACTTTGGTTACTCCACCGAAAGGCATAGTGCCTAGAGGGTGTATATGGGTCTTTAAGAGAAAGACTGGGGCAAATGGCAAGGTGGAGACCTGTAAGACCAGACCTGTTTAAAAAGGTTTCAAATCAAGTCAAGGAGTTGACTGTGATAGAACCTTATTACCAGGTAATGCTCAAGTCCATTTGGATTTTACTTGCGTTTGCAGCTTATTATTACGAAATCTGGCAAATGGATATGGAGACGTCCATTCTCAGTGAAGACTTGAGGAGAATGTATGTATGATACAACCAGAGAAATTTATTTTAAAGGTTGAAACAAATCGTGTATGTAAGCTACAACGATCTATTTATGGATTGAAGCAAGCTTCTCAAAGATAGAACATTCGTTTTGATGAGACAATCAAAAGAGTTTGATTTTATCAAAAACGAGAATGAACCTAGTGTGTACAAAAGGGTCAGTGGGAGCGCTGTGACATTCTTAGTATTATATGTTGATATACTACTGATAAGGAATGAAATACCAATGCTACAATCAATAAGGATAAAATTGTCTAAACATTCCTCCATGAATAACTTGGGAGAAATATCCTATAAATTGGGGATATAAATCTATATAGATAGATTTAAAAGGATGTTCGGCTTAACCCAAGGAATGTATATTCATTCGATGCTAAAGGCGTTTATCATGGCAAACTCCAAGAGAGGTCTCATGATGATGAGCCATGGAGTGTATTTCTCTAAAATTGTCTCCAATTAAAAGAGAGATCACATGAGTTACTATCATGTATGCAATGAATATACAAGGCCTGATGTTGGTCAGTCATATTCTAGAGAAGATCACTGTAAGAAAGTGAAAAACATCTTTAAGTACTTAACCGGTATTGAAGATGTGATCATGATTGATGGTAGGTCTGAATTAAAACTAGAGGGCTAAACAGACTCAAGTTTTTCAGACTGACCAAGACGATAACAAATCCACTTTAGGGTAAATTGTTACCTTGAATGGTGGTGTAGTGAATTGAAAATGTTCTAAAATAGCAAAAAGTTGTTGGTGTAGTGACAAAGACAAAGTATATAGCTATAAATGAAGCTGCAAGTTGATTGTTTGGATGAAAAGTTCATTACAGAACTAGGAATAGTTCCTAAGTCTCATCTTGGATTCAAACATGTGTTACGGCACTTTCATTAGATTAGAGGAATCAATTGAAAGAGGAGAAGTCACTATAGAGATAATGGACTCTCAAGAACAACATTACAGATCCATTTACTAAAGCTTTAACACAACAACAATTTAATCGTCACTTAGAGAAGATGGGTATTAGATACCATGACGATTGGCTTTAGTGTAAGTGGGAGATTGAAAGTAGTATGCACACAAGCCAATCATATTTGATATGATGTAGCATATACTTTGTAATCTTATTCATTTATTAATAAAAGAATTGATTTTCTTAAAAGACATTTTACATTAGCTACATGGTGTTGTTATATTAAATGAGATAAACTCATAGTTTTGAGCAATACCTTTAGAATCATGATGGTGATCATGCTAATGAAATCTAAATTCTAGATAGCTCATAAACTAAAATCGTTTCTAATCGTTGGATTACTAAATAGGGGATTAGTGAATCCGGATAGATTAGTACATACGTTGCTTGCTCTTAAGAAGAGGATGATTGATCTCATAATCATTTGTGTAGAGACACTAAAACAAGTATATAGGTGCTTATTGGAGAATAAGTTCACTGAACGTGGCTCGCTAAGGAATACCTAATGGAGTTTTACTCGCCTGTCAATAGGAATTCCTCTCGTGATAGTAGTACAAGTGATCCTTAGACTTGAGATTATCATAGTATCTTGTGTATGATGAGTTATACTTTAACATGTCCCTTAAGACCTTTAGGGTATATCAAGGGGTATGATTGGGTATAATAAGTTGTACATGGAGATAGGTTAATGATCAACAAAGAATCTACCTCATCTAGTAAAAGATGTGAATGTCCTATGTGATTCGATAAATGACAACTCAGTAGTCCTTGGCCAAGGCATAATGAAATTAGAAAGGAGTTTCTAATTTGCATTATTTAGAGTTGTGCATTTGGGAATCGAAATACATATAATTAAATAAAATAAGACTTGATAGTAAATCCATGTCTTATATTTAATTGGGACATTGTATGGTAGAAGGATTGAATTATACGGTAACTATTCACTAAAAGGTTCTTTTATGATTAATGTTGAAATCTATATTATTTGGAAAGTCGTTGATCGCTAAGGGGGCTTACCCTTATTATAGAATAAATGTTATTTATTTAAGTAAATTAAATAGTTTAATTTATTTATTTAAATAAGATTAGAATTGTTCTACTTGATTTATTCACAACCGGTTTAATATGGAGAACCTAAAGGGTCACACCGCAAAAGGAAAATATTTATTTAAGAAATAAATGGCATAATTATAATAATAAGTTAAGTGTATTTAATTTAGTCTATGGAGATCGAATAAATTAAATAGCTTAATATTTAATATTTAATATTTTAGAAATATTAAATATAAATTAATAAGAGGAGTCTTATTATTATTATTACTATTACTATGATTTAATTTTTAATAAGGATTGAGAATTAATTAATAGAAGTACTCTTTCATGATTTCCTAATTAGATTAGGAGTTTAATTTAATTAAAGGAGTTTAATTAGAATAGAAACCCTAATCCTAAATAGTTTAGGGGAGGTTTTTCCTACATCTATAAATAAGAGATGTCTTATCATAGATTAGGGTTACACACTCTTGCATAAGAATTGTGGAGAATACTTATAATTTCTATAGAGATAGAAACTAGGGTTTTGCCAACACCCATATTCTTGAATAGATATTATTCTTTAGTGGGTCACCTCTAGAGGCCAAACACTTGGGTGGCTAACGTTAATCAAAGGAAGGAATTTATTCGGTAGAATTCAAGGAGAACGTGAAGGAATTAGAGGTGAACTTGTACTTGAGGAAGCTAGAATTCTACAAGGGTATAATTCTTATTCTCCATCTCTTTCGTTTAATTAATAATTGTGCATAAAGAAAGATCATGGTGATGGTTTGTATAAAATTTTAAAGTCTGATTTTATCGCTCTTCCGCTTTATTTATGTAATTTGATTGCATGTTCGTGTTATACAAACCTAAAAATTTTCCCTCCCCTCAGAATCATTGAATGGAGAATTTTGAGTGTCCTTGGGAACACTGCCTGATTTTTTTTCTTCAATTTCTTCCTTTAAGGCTTCTCAGTAGTTAAAGCCTCTGTTGTTGGTGTCTCTAGAGTGGCTGATCCATGAGATTCAGCAACTCTACTCTTCTTAAAACCTTTTTTAGGTTTCTCCACATTAGTAACTTATCTTTCACTACCTTCAGACTGCTTTAACTTGTTGACCTGCTGGATTTTTCTTCTAGTTGTCAAATAGTCTTTTGGTGATTTTCTTATTCCCATTCAGAGGTTCACCATCCTTCAACTTCAGGTGTTCACAAAGTTTCTTTTTTAGCATAGTGCTGATAAACCTTCCAAAATACATCTTTGGAAGAGGTTGGTTGTCTTTCTTTCTTCTCTCTACATCTTTGAACCATTTGAGCAGTCATCTAAACATCACTTCTTTGTGATTGATCTTCACTTCCATTATGGTGGCTGACATAATTTGAAGTTAAAGCTCGCTGATTGAGTAGTGAGCTGAGTCCTTGCACAGAATATATTTATCCACAATATCGGCAAGGAACTCGAAATCTTGAGGAAAATTCTTCTTTTTGACTCCCATTACATCTTCGTTAGGAATCTATATGTAGATAAGGATGATATATTAAGGAGGAGAATATTAAAGAATCTACATGAGATTACCAATATATGAGATTTGATGATGAAATATTTAAAGTATATTTGTAATGATAAGTTTTGTAAACTCCTTAAGAAACAAATGTACAAGGACTTAGAATAGAATGATCAAAACTGTTAGGTTAATCTTGATAAAGCTTTCTATGTATAGTCAATAGGACAAATTGATCGTAGAGTCACTCTACCGGATCATAGTGTGATCACAAATAGCAGAGTCAGCTCATTCACTTAAGTACACAAGACAAAGATCGTAGAGCTCATCTACAAGCCCTGAAGATGAGTTGAAGACCTAACTAGAAGAAGCTGATCATAGGAGGATATACTCTAAGAATGAGTATAGTCCTAATCATAAGGAATCTCTAGAATGTCTCTATAAAGGCTAAATTGCAATAGTACTCTGCATGTTCATAAAGAATAAGTCAGTTCGCAGAGTAAACAAGATTTCGTAGAGCAGCAGCTGATATTGTCGAGTAACAAAGAAACAACTAGATCGTAGAGCTATTTTTAACATCGCATTGTTACAAGAGTGTTCAAAGAATGAGAAGTCTGCTAAAGTTTGCCCAAGCATCAAAGAGTACTCATTTATAAAGCAGATAGTAGAGCAGTAATGAAGTTCCAATTGTAGAACAAAATGGAAAGATCAATTCTACGATTCTCATCATCGTAGAACTGCCTCATCCATCGTAGAGTAGAACGTCGAACAAAGGTAGTCAAGCCTATACGTTCTTCAACAAACTCAACAATTAAATCAAGACTGAAGAACATGTCAGAACGATCATAAGTCTAACAAGTACAGAGCATTGCAAAGTATTATAGAGCAAAGATTTCAAGAACATTTATCATCATCTTCAAATTCAGAGAAGAGGATTAATGTGAAGCTAAGTCTAAATGACTAGAATGAATATGTAACATCTCTAAAGTGTGGTAGAAGAGTCTATAGTTTGATGGGACGTTTTGCAGAGCCGAAAGCTATATGTCTACCTACGCTACAGTGGTCAGAGAATATATTGAAGTAGAACGGTAAATGCTCCAACGGATACTTTGCAATGAAAATCCTTTTCAAAGACTATAACTAGCTTTGAGATTGCAAATTCAAAAGAGATGATTTTAGCCATATCAACATAGAATCAAAAGGTTGTCTCACTAAAGTAAGAGAGCTCAGCTACACCAAAATGAAAAGATCCAAAATGCTGAAATGTTGAATAAAGATAAAAGAGCAAAGAGCCAAAGTGCCGAGATAATGAGAATTTGGGCGAAGAGCCAGATGGCCAAAAAGCTAGGTATTGATATATGTGAAGTAAAAGTGACAGATTAGAAGGCCAATCTCAAGAACCACTCTACGACTCACCAAGAACACACAAAGCTGAAAAGATGAAGATGTAGAATAGTTTCATTCTACAAACCAACAAGTGTTCAAAACTGCTAAGTACCAAAAGATGTCAAGCTAAATTACAAAGCTTAGCAGCACATCAAGGATGATCATTAGTAGCTGCTGAGTACCAGAAGAAGTAAAGCATTGACCACAAAGATTAGCAACATCTAGAAGATGATCACAATCAAGCTGCTAAGTACTAGAAGATGAAAGAGCTTAAATGTCATCTTAGCAGCACATCTAACACATCTACAAACAAGAACATGGGACAGAGTGTCCTGGACTAAGTGTACGAATTCCAAGTCTGTTGGGCTTGAAGATGTCTTAGTATCCTTGTCGTGATGACTAAAATTCAAGTCTGTTGGATTTGAAGAGGTCTTAGTGTCCTTGTCTAAGTGACTAAAATCCAAGTCTGTTGGGCTTGAAGGAACGTAAGTGGTTCAGATGTAAAATGGTCGTTGTGACTTTATCCTTAGTGGATATCCTGCTCAGTGGAGTGGAAGAGTGGAGTATGAGTTGTTTAGTCTTCGAACCACTTAAAACCTCATGTGTTATTTATCTTTATGTCATTTACATTTAGTCAAATACAAACTGCTATATCTGCTATGTGTTTATACATCCACAAGACTTAATTTAGATCTTAGATTTTCATAATCCTTAAGGGGGATTTATTAAAAGAATTTTTCGTTGTGCTTAATCAATATGATTAACTGATTACTTGGTAATACATCTTAAACCTGAAAAGGAAATTTTTTTCAAGATCTATTCAACCTCCCCCCTTCTAGATCTCCATTGTGCCTCTGGAAAACAACAAGTGGTATTAAAGTAGGTTCTCATAAATAGCTAAAGCCAACACTTTGAGTTGATTCATGGCGCTAAACAAAACCAGTTCTAAAACTTGGTAGTGGAAGTCAAACACATCTTCTAAATAAAGATGAGCTTACATGATTGAAAATTATATGTGCAGGTGTGTGTGTATATATATATATATATGTAAATGATCTGTTTGATGTTATCCAGAATGATCCTCATGCGTAAATGAAGTTATCATTATTATCAGACAAACTTAGCTAAGCTAAAATCAATCAGTGAATCGAGCAATCCAACTATAGGAAAGTGTTGGTGCAGTCAGAGCCAAGATTTTCATAATCATAACATTAAAAGGTATGCTTGAAGATGTCAGAGTCTGCACTCCTGCCAAAGGAGTTTGAGGAGTTATGCTAATAATGATCAAGAGCGAACCTACAGTCTAAGTTATTCTTGTCCCTGAAGAAAGGATAACTGTGATAGATGAAAGATTCAATATGCTTCTCAAATAATCCAGTGCAAATGGCAAGGTTCATCCCAATAAGAATCTGAACCTTGAGGTTCATTCGAGCTTCCCATGGAATATGGGATGTCAAGACTTTCCTCTGTTTTAAAGATAAGGATCTGCTAGATAATCTCTAGTCAGAAAATCTATCTGATAAAGCAAAATGATCATTCTAGAGATGTTATAAATGATGGTTGTTGGTGATTCTCAAGATTGCAAAGCTCTGACCAACAACATAATGCAATGGCTCAAGCAAAACCACTGATTATCAAGAGGTTGACCTCAATGAGGTATGTGACATTATTCTCTCTAAATGTTTATATTGATGATTATAGAATTGCCTTATATAATACCATGTATGTGCTGCATCGTTGTTTGAATTGTCTCAGTGTCCTATCAAAGGGTCATTTTCTTTTTCAAATGAGAAAGAGATAGTGCAAATAGAGCTGTAAATTACTCTAAGGAATATTGTCACTATCTAAATTTGAGGCTGAAAATAAATCTTTGAGAAAGACATCTGAAGTGTATGTACTAAGAGAATCCACTCTTATATCTAAGTTAGAGGATGTTGAAATGACAATCTTAATGTGGAATTTCTCTTTCGTATATGTGAACTAACTGATCACTAATCAGAGTTTGGTTTCTGATTAAATCAATTCTAAAGCTTGGAAGATTTATCTTCTACTTCAGATGTGGAAAACTCAATGGAAATTAATTTCTAAGAGGTTGTCAAAGCTGAGTATTCCAAGTTGTTTAACTTTTGTTGACCTTTTCATTATGTCAAAGAACCATCTGTCACACAGTGTTCCATGTTTTTGATGAAACGTAGAGTGTAATCAAAACTACTGTTGCATCTCGAAGAGTCGTAGAGTTTGATCAACTCAACGAACCAACCAGATGCAACTCGAAGATCTGATCATTACTCTATGAAAATTCAAAATCATAGAACATAGTGAAAGTAAAAGGAGCATCATCCAAAAGGAAAGGGGTTATCATCCACACGAGTTTTGTGAGAAAAGATGTCCATTCACATACACACTCATGCAACATATTATCTGATTAAATCATCATATAAATAGGAATATGTGTTTTATATTGTCATAATAATGCCATTACATGTGGAAGACCCATAATCTAGAAGACTTGGGTACTCAAGAAAGTTAACTTAGCAGGACCCAAACAATTATGGGTACCAAAAGATAGACATTTATTAATCCTACAGGTATAAAGACCGTCGAATCCCTGTTAAAGACTGTTTAAATAAATGCCTGGAATTCATGGCTGTCATCGAGGAGCTCATACAAGTTACAAAATCTCTACAAAGTGTCATTGAAGATATGTTTTCTGAAGCATCATATGCTAACGCTCAGTCAGGAGTTATGGAGTTTTTATTCAGTTGAAGGAAATCGTAGAGTCCTCGGTTCCAATCATGAGAACTCTATGAATTAATGAAGCTGTTGATTCAATACTTTTCTTTGAAGATCTCATTCAGCGAAGATCAAGAATCATTATTCATCATTAAATAGTAAGTATGCAAGAAAATGCATGAAATTACAGAGAGAAGCTAGTCCTCATGAAGAAGAAGAATTGGGCTTTGAATTTTCTAGAAGAGAAAAAAGTTGGCTCTAAAGGAAAGTCTTCACTAATGATCAATCCAAGCTCACCTATTGGTTCAGAAAAACAGATGAAAGCTATTAAGTCTGTTGTACTGATATCATGGTGGAATAAAGTTCTTCGACTTTTGAGTATACATGTTTAGGGGGAATAATCAGAAGAAATGCAATCAACATCTCCAAGGCCTTAACAAACAGAAGCAGAGAAACAATTTGAATAAGAAAAGAGTAACATGAAAATGGGATATTCAAGCTAAACAACAGTGAGAAAATCAAGTGGAAGCAAAACAAGATAAATTTACTCCAAGAGAATGCTTAAGGAGAGTGAAGTAGCAATGGAAGAGTCAAGCAAAAGGAAATATGATAATCAAAAAACAAGAAAGGAAAATCATGTTTATGATTATCAATTAATAAAGGTCGTAGACTGAACCTTAAAGATGATTAATTAAGTATATTGAAATTCGTAGAGTAAAAGTTATGCTATCAAGCTACTCTACGACAGAAGAAGTCAAATCGGTTAGGCTGAAGGAAAGTAATGTTCACGCTCTCATAAGGAAAGCGAACCTTGGAAGTTGATATTTAACAGAGGCGGAGTTTCAGTTTTTAAAGCGACGGATGTTGTCAAAAGAATTCTGATGTGTGTCCCACAGTACAAAATTAGAGGGAACTGACCTAAGAATCATTTCAAATTCTGAATGTTGCTTTTCCCAAGTAACTACCTAAACCTATTTTTCATCATAATCTACCAACCCTTCAGCTATGAAAAGCTATCGATCTCTTCAACTATCAACTCATTCTAAACTTTCAAACCCTCAAAATCTTCAGAAGACTCTAAAACTCTCTTCGTCTGTTATCAATATCCGATCTTCCAAAATGGGAAACTTTCAAACCAAAGGAAAAAGAAAGGTCGATGAATCTACGACAAAGAATATTAAAGAAGTAGATGAGCATCTAAACTTTCAAGATCATGGTACATATAATAATCAGCCACCATTGAAGAGACAAAGAGTCAATGAAAGAGAAAATGAAAAGTCCGAAGAACTTGTTCTCAGAAGTCCTAATGAAGTTGGGTTTGATTCTCAAGAAGAAGAAGATGATTACTGCAACAGGATCGTACCAAGGAGAATGAGAAATATAATATTGTGACGATAATGGAAAGGTCATATCAGCTCTGGTCCTTCGCATTTCATCGAAACTAATGACGAGAGATGTGACAAGGAAAGTAAAGTTGAAAAGGAAAAGATCTTTTTATCCAAAGATGGCAAGGCTAGTGAAGAAAGTGAAAATATAGAAGTCATGAGGATGTCTATCCCTAAATTAACTGACGAAGAAATTGATGTACAAGCCTACTCATCTGACCCCCGAGAGATCAATAATCAAATGTTGATATTACATGAATCAAGCAAGAGGAAAAGATCAAATAAGGAAGAAGAGAGAAAGAAAAGGAAGCTAAGAAAACTGGAAAAGAATGCAGAAAGAAAACTGAGAAAGGTTCAATGCAAAGAAGAAAGGAAAGTGAAAAAGAATGAGATAAAATCTAGAAGGAAAGCAGAAAAGACTTTCATAAAATTCATGCCTATGTTGCCTTTGTTGAAGGCCATGTCATTTCATGATGAGAGCTACATCAGTTGGTGCTTTTCGAGGTTTACAAACATTCGTCTGGTATCACAAGTTTTTCCAATTGTATCTTCACTTGCAACTCTGCTGATTACCAATGAGCCCTTCTATCAGAACTATTGCAATCTTCACGTAGTGTCACTTCAAAATCTTTCTATGCATTATTCATATGCCCTCTCTGTATCAATCCAAGGTAACGAGGTCGTAGAGTCTCCAACTACGATTCTCAAATAATATCTTTCAAGCTTTGAAGAAGAATTTGTTAACCTTAGTTTTGAAGATTTTCCCCAACCAACATTCTGTCCTCAATCAATGAATCAAAATTCCATTTTCTCATTTGCAGAAGTTCAACACACTATAAATGTTTCAAGTCATTCTTTGATTAAAGGATCTCAAAATCCTATTATTCATGATCCAATCACTGGTTTTCATAAATCAACTCCAGCATCAATCAACACCTCACTCTCTTGTTCAGAAACACTTCCAGAGTTCAATCAACCAAATCACTCAGATCTTCCATCTTCATCTCAAACTATCATCTTATAGCCTCGGGAAACTGTTTCTATAGTTGTGGGTCATGTATCTAAATACGATCCTATGCAAACTCTTCTCAATGATATGTCGTTTGGTCTCCATACTGGAAATAGTACGTTCCTTCAAACCCTAGACGAGCAAAAGGCTTATGGTCAAGAAATTCATGATAAAAGTGAAATCAACATTGACATTGTAAATGTCGAGATTCATGAGCTAAGAGCTATGCTTAAAACCAATCGGAAGAAGTGACTGCTCTATTGGATGATGTCTCTCTCCAAATGATGATAACAAAAAAGGGGTAGAAAAAGCAACAAGGGAGAGAAAGAAGTAAGGGGAAGAAGCAACAGCAAGGGGGAAAAGCAGCAGGCAATCAACACAAGAGCAGGAGAATAGGCAACCCTTAAGGTGCATGAACGTAGAGGGCGAAGAAGCAGACGAAGCGTGAATGAAGGAAGGTACAAGTTTGAAGGCAACCACCATTCATGAACGAAGTTTTTTTTTCTTTGGATGTGTCAGGACTTTAATTATTTTTTAACTGTTATAACTGTTGTAGGGATGTATGTGTTTAAGACTTTTGGATTATGTTACTTTTGGGATGTATAGTTTTAATATGCATATAGATGGATGCTTACAACTGAAACTGCTAGATAGTTTTTGTTGTTAATGTTATATGAATGCCATGCTTAATGCACATCATTTCATTTATATCTGTTGGTCTAGCAATACAGTGGTTTACTATATCTTAAGTCACATTCATAAGTTATACATCTGCATTTTATTGAATTAATTAAATAGTATGCTATAATGTTTTTGTCATCATCAAATAAGGGGAGATTGTTAGGAATCTACGTGTAGATAAGGATTATTTATTGAGGGGGAGAATTTTAAAGAATCTACATGAGATTACTAATGTATGAGATTTAATGATGAGATATTTAAAGTATATTTGTAATGATAAGTTTTGTAAAGTCCTTAAGAAACAAATGTACAATGACTTAGAATAGAATGATCAAAACTGTTAGGTTGATCTTGATAAAGCTTTCTATGTATAGTCGATAGGACAAATTGATCATAAAGTCACTCTACCAGATCGTAGTGTGATCACAAATAGCAGAGTCAGCTCATTCACTGAAGTACACAAGACAAAGATCGTGGAGCTCATCTACGAGCCCTGAAGATGAGTTGAAGGCCTAACTAGAAGAAGCTGATCACAGGAGGATATACTCTAAGAATGAGTATAGTCCTAATTATAAGGAATCTTTGGAATGTCTCTACAAAGGCTAAATTACAATAGTACTATGCATGTTCACAAAGAATAAGTCAGTTCGCAGAGTAAACAAGATTTCGTAGAGCAGCAGCTGATATTATAAAGTGACAAAGAAACAGCTAGATCGTAAAGATATCTTCAGCATCGCAGAGTTGCAAGAGTGTTCAGCGAATAAGGAGAAGTTTGCTAAAGTTTGCCCAAGCATCAAAGAGTACACATTTATAAAGCAGACAGTAGAGCAGTAATGAAGTCCTAATCGTAGAACAAAATGGAAAGATCAATTCTACGATTCTCATCACTCTACTAAAACTAAAGATCTTTGAGCTAACAAAGCAATCGTAGAGCAGATAGTAGAACTCCCTCATCCATCGTAAAACGTCAAATAAAGATAGTTAAGACTCTACGTTCTTCAACAAACTCAACGATTAAATCAAGACTGAAGAACATGTCAGAACAATCAAAAGTCTGACAAGTACAGAGCATTGCAAAGTATCACAGAGTAAAGATTTCAAGAACATTTATCACCATCTTTAAATTTAGAGAAGAGGATTAATGTGAAGCTTAGTCTAAACGACTAGAATGAAGATGTGACATCTTTAAAGTGGTAGAAGAGTCTACAGTCTGATGGAATGTTTTGCAGAGCCGAAAGTTATATGTCTACTTACTCTCAAAACAGTGGTCAGAGAATATCTTGAAGCCAAAGGGTAAATGCTCCAACGGATACTTTGCAATAAAAAGTCTTTTTAATGACTATAAATAGCTTTGAGATTGCAAATTCAAAAGAGATGATTTCAGCCATATCAACATAGAATCAAAAGGCTGTCTCACCAAAGTAAGAGAGCTCAACTACACCAAAATGAAAAGATCCAAAATGTTGAAATGTTGAACAAAGATAAAAGAGCAAAGAGCTGAAGTGCAGATGATGAGAATTTGGGCAAAGAGCCAGATGGCAAAAAGCCAAGTATTGATTCTGGTGAAGTAAAAGTGACAGATCAGAAGGCCATTCTCAAGAACCACTATACGACTCACCAAGAAGACACAGAGATGAAAAGATGAAGACGTAAAACAGTTTCATTTTACAAACCAACAAGTGTTCAAAGCTGCTAAGTACCAAAAAATGTCAAACCAAATTACAAAGCTTAACAACACATCAAGGATGATCATGAGTAGCTGCTGAGTACTAGAAGAAGTAAAGCATCAACCACAAAGATTAGCAACATCCAGAAGATGATCACAATCAAGCTACGAAGTACTAGAAGATGAAAGAGCTTAAATGTCATCTTAGCATCATATCCAACACATCTACAAATAGGAACATGGGGCAGAGTGTCCTAGACTAAGTGTCCGAATTCCAAGTCTGTTGGGCTTGAAGATGTCTTGGTGTCCTTGTCGCGATGACAAAACTCCAAGTCTACTGGGCTTGAAGAGGTCTTAGTGTCCATGTCTAAGTGACTAAAATCCAAGTATGTTGGGCTTGAAGGAACCTAAGTGGTTTAGATGTAAAATGGTCGTTGTGACCTTATCCTTAGTGGATATCCTGCTCAATGGAGTGAAAGAGTGGAGTAAGAGTTGTTTGGTCTCTGAACCACTTAAAACCCTGTGTGTTATGTATCTTTATGTCATTTACATTCAGGAAAATACAAACTGTTATATATGTTATGTGTTTGTACATCCATAAGACTTAATTTAGATGAGATTTTCATAATCTTTAAGGGGGATTTATTAAAAGAATTTTTCGATGTGGTTAATCAATATGATTAACTGATTACTTGGTAATACATCTTAAACCTGAAAAGGAAAAGTTTTTGAAGATCTATTCAACCCCCCTTCTAGATCTCCATTGTGCCTCTAAGAAACAACAATCTTGGTTCTTTTTATAGCCCATAAAGTCTAATCCCTTCTACTTATTCACTTTGATGAAGTCAAAATCTCCTTGACTATGTAGACCAAGAAGTAGACCAAATTCTGTGGGATAGAAGGAGAGTACGGCCACTCCTTTAGCCTTTGTGGTGATTTTCTCACTTTTAACTCTTCCATGAAGATAGAACTCCTCTACTTCCTTCATGTAGATTAGTATATTTTTGCTGAGACAATCGAGTAAACTAAATTTCTCACTAGGTTTAGAATTGTGATGAAGTTCCATCAAAACATAATTGATTTCCTAAGATAATCTAGTTAGACGACATGATTCTAGGGATTGATTATCTAAAACACAAAAAGATTTTATTAAAGCTTGAGTGTCGTAGAGTAAGTTAGGGCTTTTTAAGAGAGGGGGAGAGAATAGCTTTAGAAACGCTAAAACGATGAAAAATAAGAGTGAAGATTTGAATGATATAAGTGCATCCCTCTCATTTGGTTGAGTGGGATAGGTGGCTAGATCTAATAGGAAGCTTTTTCTCCAAAATACAGCTTTAGCAGTTACTTCCCATAGCTTGACGCGCTTTTGTCGACCTGTCATTCTCACTTGCTTCAAATATTTTTGACTTTTCTCTTTCTCTAGTCAATATTGGGTAGTAGAGCCCTTACTCGACGATTTTGCTTTTTAGTTTTATTACACTCTACTATCTATGTATAGTGATTCTGTTCTTTGATTTTGTTGCCTGCAATGTTAGTTCTTTTAAGGCAAATAAAAATTTATGCATTTAAATTTAACATGCGTAATTCACTTATTATCTTATTAAATCTAGATTCCTCTAACAGTTTTATGAACACATCATCCAATTAATTTTTAGTAGGAATATAATGTAGTGAAATATTACCATTTTGAACATGATCGTCAATAAAATGATGTATTATTTCAATATGTTTTAGCTCTAGAATGCAAGATATGATTGTGAGTAATTGTTATTTCACTAGTATTATCACAGAAAATGGGAATCTATTTGAATTCAAACCCATAGTCAACTAGTTGGTTCCTCATCCATAAGATATGAGCACAACAGCTACCGGCAGCAATATACTAAGCTTTTGCAGTAGAAGTTGATACTGAGTTATGCTTCTTACTAAACCATGAGACCAATTTACTACTAAGCAGTTGACATGTTCCACTAGTACTTTTCCTGTCTACTTTACATCCTATAAAATCAACATCTGAATATCCAATTAGATCAAAGGGAGACTCGTTGAAATACCACAACCACAAATTAGGAGTACTCTTGAGATATTTGAAAATCTTTTAACCAACATTAAATGAGATTCCTTAGGATTAGCTTAAAAATTAGGACAAATGCATGTAGTAAACATAATATCAGGTTTACTGACATTTAAGTATAGAAGAGAGTCAATCATACTTTTATATTGGGTAATATCAACATTTTTACTTTATTCATCTGTATCTATTTTAGTTACAGTAGTCATAGGGATCTTCATGGGGATAGCTGATTCTATGCCAAATTTCTTAAGAATATCTTTGATGTATTTGGCTTGGTAGATAAGAATTCCTTCTTATGTTTGTTTCACTTGTAATCCAAGGAAGAAGTTCAACTCTCTCATTATGCTCATTTCAAATTTGCTCTGTATAAGCTTAGCAAATCTTTCACATAACTTTTCATCAGTAGAACCAAATATAATACCATCTACATATATTTGTACTAATAATGTTTTATCTTTGTGTTTTCTAAGAAATAGTATTATGTCTACTCTACTTCTAGTGAAACCATTTTTAATAAGAAAGTTAGTTAAAGTTTCATACCATACCCTAGGTGCTTGTTTTAAACTATATAATATTTTGTCTAATCTATACACATAGTTAGAGTGAGTAGGATTAACAAAACCTAGAAGTTATTCCATATAAACCTCTTCTTGAAGTTCTCCATTGAGAAATGCACTTTTGACATCCATTTGAAATACTTTGAACTTCATGTGGGTAGCATATGCAAGAAATATTCTGATAACTTCAAGTCTTGCCACTGGTGCAAAGGTCTCATCATAGTCAATGCCTTCTTCTTGAGAATAACCTTTAGTTACCAGTATTATTTTATTTCTTGTGATCACATCATCTTTAATCTTGTTTCTGAAAACTCATTTCGTGCCAATATGATGAGTGGTTTTTATACCTATTTATCGAATACTTGTGGCCTTGATAATTTGTGAATCCTAAGCTATTTCACTTGGTTTTATGTGTTTTCATCTTATTGTTGTGTAATGCAGTTTTGTATTATTTTTACATGTTTTTGTATTGCTTTTATGTGTTTTTACTTTGTTTTCTAGGAATTGGATTGGGATCGATGTTTGGGGTGGCCTCGTTCGCATTTTCGTCTTGTCGTTTACATAGCAGCCACTTTAGGACCAATTTGAAACTAGCTCTAGCCCGTATCTCTTAAAACTCAAAGAATGAAAGTTGTAGAGCTGTTTCTTAGATTTCCGGAGCCTCCTGAATCACCTAAATCAGAGTTCGTATGAGAGAGTTATGGCCATTTTACCAACAGACGTCAAACCAGAATCGGGTAGCGGGCGCACACGTGCACTGGGCAAGCAGGTCGAGCAGCGCCTCTGCGCTGAAAACCAACGCCTGTAACGACCATTCTGGGTTTACCTTGTAATTCGAATTTTTGAATATTAGCGGATATATTATATTTTATTAATATTATTTTTGTGTTGCATGTTTAAGGGTTGTGTGACAACCTAGATTATGTAAATGCATGAAATTTTACATGTTATAGTTTTGTTTAAGTGAATAATGGATTTCGCGTAGCGTCGCTAAATTACTATTCACGGGGCACGTTTCCCGAGGTACTATTCACGTGATAATATTTTTGTGTTTTTTTTTCGACTTTAATAAATTTCATAAATACGTGTATGCGTACGAATAATTTTTTCAACTGTCGAAAATTTTATTTGAACTGATACATGATTTTATCCGTATCCGAAATGTATTAAATGGGTGTTCCGAATATTTGGACAAATCCCATAATAATTATTTTTACCCATCCCAATATTTATGGTAATACCCATTTTAATTTTGGATAGAGTTATTTACCAGTTTTGGTACAAAAGTGGGAGTTTTCGGATATAGGAAGGGACTATTCGGGTATTATTTATTTGTGTGTCACCCAAATAGTGTTCATTAATTTGAAATTAACCAATCAGAGAGGGAGTTGTCGGCAAGCTAGCCCATTTACTAGACACCATGTTCATTGAGAAGCCAAAAATTTCCCTACATGCTCCTCAAAATCCTTTCCAAGGTGCATGGTTATACTAACTCATCCCTCCCAAAACATTCCACCCGTGTCTTACCCTTCTCCATCCCAAAAATCATCAGCCATTTCTCTTCTCCCAATCCTTGTTGTTGCAAATAGAGGTTCTAGAGAAAGGGAGAGAACAATATTGAGAGAGAGAGAGAGAGTGCTGCATAAAATTTGAAGGAAGAAGAAGAAAAAGAAGAGAGGAAGAGAAGAATAGGTTCAGGTTTTGAGCAAGGAGGAAGAAGGAATAGCAAGCTAAGCATCTACACCATCACAACCATCTTCATCTTCAAACTTCAAAACTTCTAGAGAGAGAAAGAAGTGGGTGTGAGCTAACTTGAAGTAAAGGCTTCGGGAGAACTCAAGGAGGTTGAGGAGAGTTTCTAACCAAGCTCTAAAGGAGTTCTAACATCTAAGAAGTAGCTACAAAAGGTAAAACTTTAACTCAATCCACTCCATTTGATTTGGTGGAGGTTTTTCAAAGTTTTCTTGGTTTGTAAGCTTTTGTGCTTGTGGGTTGGTTCTTGTTGCGATTCTTGTTGTTTTTGTTTATGTTGGATGTTTGTAAATGTTGTTAAGAGGTTATATAAGCCATTAATAACATTAAAGTGGAACAAAAACGCAATAAATCCGTTCCTATGCTTAAGGAGGATGAAGAACATGAAGAACAATGGACATTTTGGACAAATCTTGGACCTATGGACTGTTTTGGACAATTTGTAGCTAATTTTTCGTGTTGGTTTAATTTGTTTATTGTTATGATATTGTACTTCCATGGGTTATGAGTTTAACCCAGTTGGAATGGAGTAAAAAGGGATTAAAACAAAGATTTGGTGATGATTTTTGTAAAGAACACGAAGAACACCAAGAACACGAAAATATAACATGAGTTGATACTTTGGCCTAAGATTTGGCCATGTTAAATTTAATGGATAACTCTGAATTTTTGATATGTTGTAGCCCTATGTCTTAGGAGTCCATAGAGTCTAGAACGGACCAATTTGAATGTGTATTAAGGGAGTTATGGTGGTTGGAAGCAAGATAGGTCTAGAACACCAAAAACAGAGCATTCCGGGAAGCAAAACGGGTTGGAGACTCAGGCCGAGCGCCTAAGGCGCTGGCTAGGCGCTGGCCACGAATCCAGCTACTGTGAGAGAGCGCTTTAGGCGCTGCTCATAGGTCATTTTGAGCGCCTAAGGCACTGGACAAGAGACTGTGCAAACAGCTTTGACGTCCTTTAGTAAAATGGGCATAACTTTCTCATACGAACTCGGATTGAGGTGATTCAAGATGATTCGGAAAGAGAACGAGTAGACCTACAACTTTTGGTATTTAAGTGTTTCAATTTTAAGTCTGTAGCATGGTCTAAATCGGCCATTTGTAGGACTGATGTGTAATTGGAGGCAATCGGAGGGTGTCGGGCATGCGCGTAAGCACATGTAATGCTCCCGACAATGTAAAATGACGTTATAAGTTCTAAAACATGAATGTTATGATTTATAATGATGCTTAGCATTAACCAATGAGTATGAGATAAATCGAATGGGCGGGCTAGGCGTACGCAATTGTGTGTCGCTTGGGCGTTCGAATAGTCAAGCTTGGCGTATAGACGTGCAAGCGTCGTAACGCCGTAACTAGTGTGTATACTATTGTTTAATATTATGTTTGTAATAAGAATGAAACATCATAGAGTAGTATAAACTATTATTTGATATCCGGTATGTGACTAATTGTTATGTGGATATGTACTTAATTGTGTAAGATATTAAGGAGCGTGTGTTGTAATATTGTAGCAGACGCACCAGACAAGTTTCCTAACACTTGTTTAACCCTTGTGTTGGGCAAGTTTCCCTAACCTTAATCGAATTATATTTTGAGCAGGTTTCATATTTTATACAGGTGTTGTATATTGTTGCAAGTTTCATGACTCAAATGGAGTTATTACTTTTGAATCATATTAGTGGATTAATTATTGTCAATTACTCCACCTCCAAGATAATTACTGATATTCGCAGCTTATGCATTTGAAGTCATTATTTGTTATTGGATTGTGAAAACGTTTAAGTTCTTCGTTCATGAACTGTTTAAGGAAATAGTCTACGCCATTTGTTTCGGCTCGACATGTACAGGTTATTATTTTAAAAGCTATCCAAACCAGTAGTTGGTACGGATTCTTGGACTGAGAGAGCAACCTTTATTAGGGAATTATAATGTGTCAGTTATTCGATGCAGTCAGAGTTAAATGTTATGCATATACATGGTGTACGAGAGGTTGATCCCCTCGAGTACAACTGACGGGGCCAGGTTTTAAAGGAGTTAGTTGAATGATTGACTCTTTGGCCAAAAGTTCATGGTCGGTTGGACCACTCAGTAGTAAATAATCATTATTCATTGATTCATTTGGACTTTGATTATGTCATTTTCAGCTATTTCATCAACGTTCATAAATTGTTGATCTATGCAGCTATTATTCTTATTCATTCATGATATATCTTCTTCTTGCTTTTAAACTTGCTGAGCAAAGTAGTTGCTCACCCTTGCTATATCATGAACCTATTGCAGTTAAGCCAGAGAGTTCCAAAGCGGGCAAAGACAAAGGAAAGCTTAAGGAATAGTTATATGTACTATCCCGTTATGTAATCGTGAAATAGTTTTGTATTATTAATGTATTCTGCGATGTATTTATTTAAGGTTATGGACCTTGGGACCGTAGTAAACCTTTTGTAATGAACAACATATGTTTATTTTATTCCGCATTAATTGATTTATGTTGTTTAGAGATGTATGGATGCATTTTATCGTGAGCACCAAATTCGGGTACCATTTCGAGGTATTGGTACCCGAATTTGGGGGTGTCACAGCGCCTCTGTGCTAAGCAACCAGGGGGTCAGCGCCTCTGCTCTATATTGCAGCACCCCTGCGCTTGTTCGAACAGATTTGTGCGATTTCGGCTCTTTTTAGTCTATTTTCGTGGGCTAAGCTAGGGTTTTCATGGAGGCACAATATAACATCTCTTTGGGGGCTTCAAACATCAGATCTAGAGAGTGGGAGGCCACTATAAAGATCAATTAGAAGAGCAAAAGTGCTGTAATACAAGGAATTTCTTGCAAAAGCTAAGGAGCAAATGAAGAAAGGAGTTCCAAATCAAGAGGAAAAGCTAGAGAACAAGGAACAACCAAGCAAGCAAATCTGAAATTCATCAAAAGGGGTGTTGTTATCTTTCATCTCTCTTTCCTTCTTATTTTGCAATTCCAACATGATGATGTAATGTTTTATTTAGCTACCATGAACTAGAGCTTTTATTCTAAGATTTCAATATAACCCAACTCCTAGTTTGAATTGAATGCTCTCTCTTTGATATTAGTTAATCATTTGTGAATTGAATATCATAAATTGTGCTTCATATATTAATTACCTAGCTAGTAATTACCTTGGGAACCTATATAAACTTGACAAACGGATTATAGTGTTAAGACCTCGTTGTGATATCATGCGAAGGTTAGAGATTTTTGGGGGTGAATAATAAGATTATTGTGACGTATGTCTTATTAATTATCTTTGCGAATAGTTAACTTGCTAGTATTTAGGATAGAGACATATGCCTAGATATCGTGTGCAACCAATTGAGATTCTAATCTTAATGACTTCTTATGTGAAAGTTGGTAATTGAAAGAGTAGTTAACGAGATTTTTTGTGACATGTGGCTTGTTAATTATTCTTGAAGTTGGTCTCTTGATAGTGTATAGGATAGACATATACCTACATGTCGCATTAGGAAGATTCGTAATTGACCATCGACAGAGGCTTTTATGTAATTGTGATTTCTCGGTTGACAATTCTTGTGGTTAATTAGTTCAAATGAGAGAGTTAGGAGATTCAAATGAAGTGTTTGGGGAAATTGTGATCTTAGACTTGTTAATGTTAGATTTTCATTATCTTCAAAAGTTTTCGTAGTTCTTTGATTATTTGTTATCTTAATTAATGCTAAATAACAAAAACATAAATCATTGGTTTAAATAAGATTGGGATGATAAAAAGTTGGTACTTGAAAAATATTAGTGATAATTCCCCATGGTTCGACACTCTACTTACACTTTATTACTTATTGACCGTGTATATTTGTGCATATTTGTCATTATATAAATCAAACAACATAATAACTGGATGATCTCTTAGTCTTGGGATCAATCTCTAAAGTTTGCTTCTTTTAAACTGGTTCAGCTCTTCTTCTATTACTTCAATCCTGCTTGAATCTTGAAGAGCTTCATCAATCTACTTAGGTTCCATTTGAGATAGAAAACTCAAATAAAAGCACTCATTCTGGGTTATAGATCTGGTTTTGACTCTTTCATTTGGATCAACAATGATTAGCACTTTTGTGTGATCTTTAGCCTATCCTCTTCCAGTTGGAACAACGGTCCTTGTGCCTTCTTGTCTGAGAACTTCAAAGTCTGGATCATCTTGCTCAGGTTCAGAAGGATCTTCTATTTATAGAGTTCCCAACTCAAGAACTTCTAACTCTACGACTTCTTATTCTGGCTTTACGATCGTTAGCTCTTTGATCGTAGGGTCGTCCTATTCTACATTTTCTTGATCTTGTACTATAATTTCATCAAACATGGTAGCCTTACTTGGCTCCTTGGTGTCAATTTTTGGGAAGCTGTCGTCAAGTAATCCAAAATTAACCTCACTTTCACTCTACGAATTCAAATAATAAGCACAGTAGCAAGTAAGGATCGATCTCACAGAGAATGATATTGTTTCAAATCTATTCTAATGTTTCTAACAATAAGCAATAAGTAAAAGATTGGGGGGTTTTGAATTAATTGTGTTTAACTAAAGAAAACAAATTTAAAATAAATGAAAATAATCAAGTAGGTTAAAACTTCAGTTCTTCAGTTCAGTTTCACTAATTCACAGCAATAGTGTAATTAAGTTAACATTATTTCTTTCTTCAATAAGATTAATTATCATAGATAACAACAATCGTTAGTTTATCCAAAATTTCCCTTAGATTTTAAATCTAGTGTGACAATCACCCCCACCAAACTCTAACTATTATATAACCATGAACTATCAGTCAAGATTTAATATAACAAAAGCATTAAGAAATAAGGAACTAGATTATTCTAAGTAACAATCATACAATCGCAGATCATTTAACTTGCCTCCTGATAACCTTAGCAATACTCAAAAGCTTGTACACAATCATGCATTACTAAGAACTACCTGTGATCAGATACAACATCGTTTGTTTAATATTATATTTGATAAGTATAAAATATGTTATGTTTTTACCTCTTAATATCTAGCCTTTTATACTTATTTGGCACCTAAATGTACTCACTATTCTTATATTTTGATTTAGGTTGCAAATGGAGCCATTAAATGAAAACTGTGTTATTTCCGCACTTTTGGATTGTTTTGAAATCCGTTTGTCTGCTTGAGGCTCAATTTTATACTTGATCAGGCCTTATTCTCTCAAAGCTCAAAGAAGAAAAGTTATAGATCTATTTCTTAGCTTTGCAGATCATCTTGAAATGCCTAAATCGAAGCTCGGATGAGAGAGTTATGACCATTTTACCAACATACGTCAAAGTTGAAAATTTCAAGAAATTGAGCTTTTGGACAGATTGACCTTTGGGGCTTCGGTTGAGATTTGAATTGTGTTAAAATTTTCAAATGAAAATGTGGTCTTCTTGAAGTTTTTAGTAGACTTCTCAATCTTTCCGAAATGGTATGGTGAGCAAAAATCCGAGTTCATTTGGGCCTCCAAATATTGCTTTTTAGACAGCTGATCTGAATCCCGCATGGACTGGATTCCTGTTCGAACCAGTTGGAGTATTTAGGCCATATCTTGAGCTTCCCAAATCCAAATCAGGTGATTCAAAAGCCCAAATTCATTAGAAACTCCAGGGCTACAACGTTAGTTCTTTGTCCAAGTCCAAAATTGGCGGTCTACTAATTCAAAATCAGCTTGCAAGGTGCTGATCAGTTTTGGTGTCAAATTTTGACTTCTCATGATGTGCACGTTTTTGGGTTTTTGATTGCCTTAGATGGCTGATTCATATGACCGAGATTAGTTGTTGGATCTTGACATCTTATACACTTGAGTGTCTATAAATACCAAGTGAAGCTAGGCTTGTATTTTGGGGCCAATTCACACACTAATACCCACCATCTTCTTCATCTTCTCCATCTTCTCCAAATTCTAGTGTAATTAGTAGGGAAAGAGGATCACCTCCATAGTGAGGTTGTTGTCCTCACCCCTTTTATAAATTAGTAGGGAAAGAGGATCACCTCCATAGTGAGGTTGTTGTCCTCACCCTTTTATAATTCAAGAAAATATTCATTGGACTTAATATGTTCGGCTAGTTCCTTTATTCAGTTCGAAGGGGATGTTGAACCTTGTTTACAATAATGGTTTGATTAAGTATAAACTATTTATTCCTTCTTACATGAAGTTCATTCTTGATAATCTATTTTAACTGTTGAATGATATTTATTCCGATTGGTTTAATGTGATCGATTAAGTCAATTTGATTAATTTCATCTGCTAGATTAAGGGACATTATTACGTGTAATTGATATTGTTCCTAATCACAAGTAGCAATTAGTGATACATGATTGTGGTCAAGCTTTTGAGTATTGCTATGATTATCAGAAGACAAGTTAAATAATCCGAACTTGTGTGATTGTTGCTTGGATTAGTCTAATTCCCTAGTTATTAATGCTGCTATTATATTAAATCTAGAGAGCTTGTTCTAGGTTGTATAATGGTTAGAATCTTGTGAAGAGCTTGTTTCATTAAGTGATAATCTAAGGGGAGTTTCGGGTAGTAGAACTTGTTGCTACCTAGGGCTATTAATTTTATTGAAGGATAAATATTGCTTTACTTAATTATTCTATTATTGTAAAAAGGTGATACTGAACCGGAAGAACTAAGATCTTTAATTAATTGGTTATTCTTATCACTTTAAATTTTGTTCTTGATAATTAGTGAAATCAAATTAAAAACCTCCCCCTCTTTTTGGTAAACAAAGCATAATTTTAGACTAATCACTCTCTTTGGGATCGACTCTTACTTGCACTGCTACATTATTATCTTTCGCAGTAAGGTTTTATTTTTTGTTTGCTTGCGAAAGTACATCAAATTTTGGCGCCGTTGCCGGGGAGTGATTTTAGTTTATTTTTCTTTGTTATCATTATTTTTTTCTTTATTTTTTTTTGTACTCAGGTAATTTGAATTTCCTTTGATTGTTTATGTCCAAAACTCGATCTACTAATCAATGTGATTTAAAGTGTGATCCAGAAATAGAGAGAACTATTCGTAGATTAAGGAAAGTAGCTCGAAATAATTGTGAACACAAGGAAACCATAGCAGAAACCCGAACTTTGAAGGAGCTTGCGGCCCCTGCTTTGAATCAACAACCTTTATGCATAACCTTCCCTAATCTAGATGTTAATACTCATTTTGAATTAAAATCTGGACTAATACATCTTTTACCTACTTTTCATGGTTTGGCAGGTGAAGACCCTCACAACCATTTGAAGGAATTTCATGTGGTATGCACAAGTATGAAGCTTACCAGAGTAACGGAAGAACAAATCAAGTTAAGAGCCTTTCCATTTTCTCTAAAAGATTTGGCTAAGGATTGGCTTTACTATTTACCCTCCGGAAGTATCACAAAATGGGAAGATATGAAAAGATTATTCTTAGAAAAATATTTTCCCGCTTCAAGAGCAGCCAACATTCGAAAAGAAATTTGTGGTGTGAGGCAGAATAATGTAGAAACCCTTTACGAGTATTGGGAACGTTTTAAGAAACTATGTGCAAGTTGCCCCCATCATCAAATTAGTGATCAACTCCCCATCCAATACTACTATGAAGGTCTTTTATCTATAGATAGGAGCATGATTGATGCTGCTAGTGGAGGAGCTCTGGTGGACAAGACTCCTGAGGCTGCAAGAAATCTCATTGCAAATATGGCTGCTAATTCTCAACAATTTGGCAGTCGACTTAATTTCTCACCTAGAAATGTGAATGAGGTAAAAGTTTCTGCTATTGAACAACAAATTGCAAGTCTAACTTCTCTTGTCCGTCAAATGGCTACAGGAAACATGTCAGCATCAAAAGCTTGTGGTATTTGTTTGTTAACAAATCATAATACAGATGCATGCCCAACACTGCAAGAGGATGATAATATGCAACAGGCAAATGCAGTGGGGAATTATCAAGGACAACCCCAGAGAAAATATGATCCTTACTCTAACACTTACAATTCTGGATGGAGGGATAATCCCAATTTGAGCTATGGAGGTACTAGGCCACCAGTGCAAGGTGTTTTCCCAAATGGTCAGCAAAGTTTTCAACCAGCTCAACCACAATACCAACCTAGACAAGTTGCTCCTGTTAATTCTGGAACATCTCTTGAGGACGTGTTCAAGGCATTCATGAATCAAACACAATAATTCCAACAAGAGACAAGGACTTCCATCCACAATCTAGAAAATCAGATGAGTCAACTTGCTACGACAGTTGGTCGATTGGACTCTCAAAGTTCAGGGAAGCTACCTTCTCAAACAATTGTCAATCCGAGAGAGAATGCATGTGCCATAACCTTGAGGAGTGGAAACCAATTGGAAGCACCAAAAGCTACTAGTGAATTTGACGAAGATAAGGCTAAAGAGGATGCAGAAATATCAAAGGTAAAACCTAACACTCCTGTTCAGCTAAAGACTAATCCTTTACCTTTTCCTCCCAGGAGTCCCTAAACTTCAAAGAAGGATGAGCAAGAAAAAGAAATTCTAGAAACTTTCAGGAAGGTAGAGGTGAATATTCCTTTACTAGATGTAATTAAGCAAGTGCCCAGATATGCAAAATTTTTGAAACAATTATGCACTAACAAAAGAAAATTGAAAAATGATGAAAGAGTTATTGTTGGTGAGAATGTATCAGCAGTCCTTCAAAGAAAAATGCCCCCTAAATGTAAAGATCCAGGCATGTTTACAATTCCATGTAAAATAGGTAATACCAGATTTGAGAAAGCTATGCTAGATTTAGGAGCTTCAATTAATGTCATGCCATTATCTATTTTTGCTTCTTTAAATCTAGGTCCTTTGAAACAAACTGGTGTTATTATTCAATTGGTTGATCATACTAACACTTACCCCCAAGGGGTAATTGAAGATGTCTTGGTGCAGGTGAATGAACTAATCTTTCCTGCAGATTTTTACATAGTGGATATGGATGATGATAAATCTCCAAATCCTGCACATATACTTTTAGGGAGGCCATTTTTGAAAACAGCAAGGACTATGATTGATGTGCACAATGGAACCTTAACCATGGAGTTTGATGGTGAAAAGATACAATTCAACATATATGAGGCCATGAGGTACCCTAGTGATATTCACCCTATTTTTGCTATTGATGTACTTGACTCTTTAGTGCAGAAGTCTTTTGAACACACACAAAAGGAAAGTTTGGAGGTCGCCATCACCAACAATCTGGAATTAGATAAAGAAGAAGAGATTAAGCAAAATCAGGACTTGAAGGAGACTGTAGCTGCATTACATTCTTTACCTAAAACCTCAGCTAAATATGCAGTTTATTCTATTCAATTGCCTAGTTCTCATCAAAAGTTATTACCATCTGTTGTGCAGGCCCCAACCTTAGAACTGAAACCATTACCTGCACACTTGAAGTATGCATTCTTAGGGAAGAATGAGACACTACCAGTGATTATTGCTAACAATCTAACCAAAGTACAAGAGGATAAACTGCTTCGAGTCCTAAGGGACCATATAACAGTCTTTGGTTGGACTATAGCAAATATCAAAGGTATTAGTCCTGCTACGTGCATGCATAGAATCCTTTTGGAAGATGGAGCCAAGCCCAATAGAGACGCACAAAGAAGACTTAATCCACCCATGATGAAGGTAGTGAAGAAGAAGGTGCTAAAATTACTTGATGCAGGTATAATTTATCCCATCTCAGACAGTCAATGGGTAAGTCCAGTACATGTAGTACCAAAGAAATCTGGAATCACAGTCATAAAAAACGATGATAATGAGTTGGTGCTTACACGTATGCAGACAGGATAGAGAGTTTGTATTAATTACAGGAAGTTAAATGCTGTAACTAGAAAGGATCACTTTCCTCTTCCTTTTATTGATCAAATGTTGGAAAGAGTAGCTGGGCATGCTTATTACTGTTTTCTAAATGGTTTTTCAGGTTATAACCAAATTGTGATTGCACCCGAAGACCAAGAAAAGACCACATTCACATGTCCTTTGGACTGTGTAATGCACCAGGTACCTTCCAACGTTGTATGGTAAGCATCTTTTCTGATTTTCTTGAAAATTGCATTGAAGTATTTATGGATGACTTCACAATACATGGTGATTCTTTAGATGTATGTCTCGATAATCTGACTCGTGTGCTAGATAGATGCTTAGAAACTAATTTTGTTCTTAATTGGGAAAAGTGTCACTTTATGGTGGAGCAAGGTATAGTACTTGGCCATGTAGTTTCAGCTAAAGGATTAGAAGTGGATAAAGCTAAGATAAAAATTGTTACTGCTCTGCCTTACCCCGTAAGTGTGCGGGAGATCCGTTCTTTCCTTGGTCATGCAGGTTTCTATCGTAGATTTATCAAGGACTTCTCGAAAATAGCTTTGCCATTGTCTAAGTTGCTGCAAAAGGATATGGAATTCCAATTTTATGACGAGTGCAAGGAGGCGTTTGACAAATTGAAGAAACTATTGACCTCGGCATTGGTAATACAACCACCAAATTGAAAGTTGCCATTTGAGATCATGTGTGATGCAAGCAACTATGCAATAGGAGTTGTCTTAGGCCAAAGGTTGACAGAGTTGTCCATGCCATTTTCTATGCTTCTAGGACTCTAAATGCTGCTCAGATTAATTACACTACGACTGAAAAAGAACTCTTATCTATTGTATTTGCTTTAGACAAGTTTAGATCATATTTGTTTGGTACTAAAGTTGTAGTTTATTCTAACCATGCTGCTCTCAGGTATTTGCTAACCAAGAAGGAATCCAAACCAAGAATCATTAGATGGATTCTACTGCTACAAGAATTTGACTTGGAGATCAAGGATAAGAAAGGAGCGGACAACTTGGTGGCGGATCACTTGAGCAGGCTGATTAAGGATGAAGAGGCGCTACCATTGCATGATTCTTTTCCAGATGAGCAGTTATTTTCCATTGATGAGGCTATACCTTGGTATGCCAATATCGTGAATTACGTAGTGAGTGCCTATATTATTAGTGAGTTCTCTAAATTCCAAAAAGAAAAGCTTAAGAGTGATGCCAAATATTATATATGGGATGATCCATACTTATGGAAATTTTGTGTTGACCAGATAGTTAGAAGGTGTGTGCCTAAAAGTGAGTTTTTATCTATTCTAACTTTTTGTCACTCTTATACTTGTGGATAGGGGTGCTCAAAAAATTCGGTTTTTTCGGTTTTTTACCGAACCGGTTGATACCGGTACCGGCGGTACCGGTTTTTTCGGTACCGGTTTTTTCGGTATCGGTTTTTCGGTATTTTAACACTTTTCGGTACCGGTAGCGGTAAGGAATTTTCTGAATTCGGTACAAACCGAAATACCGAAATACCGAAATATATAATTATTATTAATAATTATATACATATATATATATATTTTAATTATTATTAAATAATAATTATTGTTAATTATATATTTAATTATTGTTAATATATATAAAAAAAATTATTTAATTATTATTAATAATTATATATATTACCATGCGGTATTACCGATAACCGAACCGAAAAAACCGGTACCGATTTTGTACCGAACCGGTACCGAAACCGGTAATTCGGTACCGGTACCGGTTCTTAGTTTTTCGGTATTTTTGGATCGGTACCGGTTCGGTATTTTCGGTACCGGTTCGGTTTTTTACCGATGAGCACCCCTACTTGTGGAGGCCATTTTGGACCTAAAAGAACAACTCATAAGGTTTTGGAATGTGGTTTCTTTTGGCCGACTATTTTTAAAGACTCTTATCAGTTCTGTAGGTCATGTGAAAATTGTCAAAAGACAGGAAATATATCAAGTAGGAATCAAATGCCACAAACACCTATTTTAATTGTTGAAATTTTTGATGTTTGGGGTATTGATTTTATGGGACCATTTCCTGCTTCTTATGGTAATGTTTACATTCTTTTGGCTGTTGATTATGTTTCTAAATGGATGGAAACTAAAGCCACCAAGACTGATGACTCTAAAGTTGTTGGAGATTTTATCAAGTCTAACAGATTTGTCAGGTTTGGAACGCCAAGGGCCATAATCAGTGATAAGGGAACCCACTTCTGCAATAGGATGATAGCGACACTATTCAAGAAATACAATGTGATGCATAAAGTTTCTACATCCTACCATCCACAGAGCAATGGGCAAGCTGAGGTATCCAACCGGGAGGTCAAGTCCATTTTGGAAAAAGTAGTCAAGCTGAGTAGAAAAGATTGGAGTCTGAGGTTAGAAGATGTACGTTGGGCCTATAGAACAGCTTACAAAACTCCAATAGGTATGTCACCTTATAGGTTAGTGTTTGGGAAACCATGTCATCTACCAGTGGAGTTAGAACACAAAGCTTTTTGGGCAGTTAGACAATGTAATATGAGCTTAGATTCAGCTGGAGTCTATAGGAAGTTGCAGTTGCAAGAGCTAGAGGAATTAAGGAATGATTCATACGAGAGCTCTAAAATTTACAAAGAGAAAACAAAAGCCTTTCATGACAAGAAGATTACTAGGAAGAACTTTGTTGTTGGACAGAAAGTTCTCCTTTATCATTCAAGGCTAAAATTATTTCCAGGTAAGTTGCGCTCCCGTTGGGTTGGGCCTTTTATTATTACTGACATTTTTAATCATGGTGCAGTGGAAATTCAAAATCGAAGCACAGGGAAGGTTTTTAAAGTGAATGGCCACAGGCTCAAACCCTTCTATGAAGGATATCAAATGGAGAATATTGAGCTGCTGGATTTGCTGGATGGACTTTATGAAGATTGAGAAGTTTAATGTCAAGCCAATGACAATAAACAAAGGCGCTGCTTGGGAGGCAACCCAAGGGGAGTTCATTTTTTTTTATTTTTGCATTTATATTTCGGTTATGTTGTTTTTCTTTTCTTTGCATTTTACTTTATATTAGGGACAATGTAAGTTTTAAGTACGGGGGAAGGATTTATGGTGTTTTAAAAAAAATATATAATAAAATAAAAAAAAAATTAAGTTTGATTTTGTTAGTTTGAATTTTGAATTTTGTGGGTATATTCTCTGCAAACCATCACGAGACAAAACTCGTCCACTTGGGGTAACCTTGGGGTTTCAAGGCTTGTTGTACATGCTAAGTGCAATTGTGTTTCCTACGAAAATGGGGTAATTTTTAAAACAAGTCACTTGAGCAATGAGTTAATTTAGATTTTGATTTTTGACCAATGATAAAATCTTGATTCTCGTTGATAACATTTTGGAAAATTGATAGACGTTATGTAGTTTGAATTTGGTTTTCTTTGTTGATTTTTACTTTATTTGAGACCCTTCAATTTTTTTTGCACTTGTCCATTTGGTCGGCCTAGTTTTAACTTAGAACAGCGCACTTATTTATTTATTTATTTCGATTGAATGTCGAGGGGAGAAATTCTTGCACACTATCATTTGTTTGATCATAACTTGAAGTAAACATGAGGTTTTATTTAAGAAAGGGGAAATGATTTAGGCAAAAGTTAGATGTTTGATTTAACAAAAAAAAGAGAAGAAAAAGAAAAATTATGATTCATGTGGTGAATTGAGATGGAGCGTAAAACGCACTCATTCATAAATACGTGATATGCGAGATGGAGCGTAAAACGCACTCGTTGGTAAGACAGAGCATAAAATGCACTTACCGAAGGAAGAAAAAGCCTATTGATCCTCTGCTATTATTTGCTTATGTTAACTGAGAGTAGTGTGAAAATAGGTGTTTAGAGTTTTTCTTTCTCCTTAAAGGCTTTTTTTTTGTAAATTTGTCTGAGTTTTAATTAGTTTGATACATGTGGATTCATACACACACGAAGGGTTAAGAGAAGTGTAAGATTAGCCTTGACATACATGTGGAGGACTTTAACCTCGCTTTAGTAACCAAATCAATAAGTGTCTAGCCGAAACAATTAGCCTTGACATAGCTTTTAAACAGTCTATGGAATAAAGAACTTTAAGGTTCAACAACATGCATGATAGCATTTAAAAATATCTTGAATGAATAAAAATTCATAATCTTTGGAATCACACAATATATAACATTGCATGAAATGGGCTTTCATTGCAATACTTGAATAGAAGTATGAATACTAGCACATTAATTGCTAAATTGATAAGTAATTTGAACGGAGTCAAGAAGCTCAATAAGCTTGCTCAATAAATAATATTTGCTCGATAGATAAATGAATTCGACACTTGCCCAATAAATGAATCGAGTAAGGAAACCTCGCACAATTAAATAGGAGTTGTATGAGTTAGGAAACTTGCCTTGTACGTGCGTTAATACTTGACGTTAATCGTCCGTCAACAAAATATCCTACATAGTTTATTAAAATCGTCATAAATATTTGTCACAAAAGAACTAGGTTCATTACAGTCATCACATCATTAAAATACATTGATTGCCACTACGCTTACCCAGTCGGGGGTCTCGCTCACCGGGAAATCCAAGCGTAATTTGTAATCCGTTAATTCAATTTACGCCTTAGGACAACATCGTTTAGTTCGACACGGGTATAAATTAAGCACATAAAGCTTTAACAAGATATAAGCGTTTTTAATCATTTTGTACAAAAATATAAGTTTTAGACTCGCGGGAAAAATTTACTGGGTCCGACCCGATCCGGCCCGACCCGACTCGGTCCGGCCCGACCCGACCCGGACCAGTCGCCATGCAGTAGCAGTTGCAGTAGCGAACTGCTGTTCCTGCAAGCAGCGACACAGTCATACCTTGCCTTGCTCCAGCTGCTATATCTCCCCCTACACTCGATCAATTTCATCCCTTACGGACTCTATGGATTCCTAAGACACAAGGCTACAACATATCACAAATTCAAGACGACCCATAATCATTAACATGACCAAATCCTGAGCTAAAACATAAACTGCATGCTCTGTTTTTCGCAACCATGAAATATCTCACACAAATGGCTACTGTGACTTCATTTTAGCATCATTTTAGTTCATTCAAATTGGTATATCTTCACAACTGATAGAAGTACAATATTCCAATAACAAACAATCAAAATAATCACACCATCAAGGCTTTACAGTCCTCTAACAGTCCGAATGTCCAAAAGTCCAAAAATGTCCAAAGTTCATCCTTTAAGCCAAGGTTCGGATCTTTACTTGTTTTTGTTCCACTTTGAGGGTGTTTATGGTTTATATAGCTTCTTAAGAACCTCCATGATAGATTCAACACAACCAATCAACAAAAAAATTAGCAAAAAAAATCCAACCCTCAAGCATGTAAGCGTAAAAAAAAAAAAACTCATGAAAGCTTCAAGTGGAGAAGAAATGGTTGTGGTTCATGGTTACCTTCTTGTTGCTAGCTTCGTGTAGGGTGAAATGGTTGCTAGAGTGCTGCTCTCCTTCCTCTTGGTGCCCTTCTCTCCTTTCTCCTCCTTCCTTGCTTTTCTTCTTCTTCCCGTAGCTTGCTTATTCTTCTTCTATATTTCCCTCTCTCTCTCTCTACGTAGCTCTCTGTAACTCTCTCCTTACTTGCAAATGGGAAGTATGCTGATGGTTTGAAGGAGAAAGAAGATGAGCTGATGGGAGGTTTAAGGTGGCTTCGGAAGGAATGTTTTGATATGCAGAAAATGGGATGCCCGAGCTCTTGAAAATGAATTTGAGGAGCATGCTTTGTGAAGTTAACATTCCCATATATGGTGTACTGTGCATGTTTATTCTTTTCCCCCCAATTGGCTCTCAATATACACGTGGCCTCCCCCAATTGGTTTGAGGCTTAAATGTCTCACCAATTAATTCGAATATACAGATAAATATACCCGAATATTCCCACTTTTGTACCAAATTTGGTAAATAACTCTACCCAAAATTATAATGGGTACTCCCATAAATTATTGGAACACGCAAAAATATTTATTATGGGATTTGTCCATTTATTCGGAACACCCATAATATACATTTCGGATACAGATTAAATCACGTATCAACCCCAATAAAATTTCTGACACTTGGAAAAATTATTCCTCAGCATATATGCCTCATCTAAATCGAAATAGACGAAAAAGTTTGGGTGCGAATAGTGCTCATGAATAGTGCCTCGGGAAGCGGGTCCCGCTAATAGTGATTTTATGAATTTTTGCAAAATCGATATATTCACTCTAACGACACAACAACACATAAAATTTAACATATGCACATTTTCTAGGCTGTAACACAATTCTAAACACGTATTATAGATTAATATAAAAATAATAATAATAATAATAATAATTCATTTTATTCATACATAACTCGGGTTACAAGGAAATCTAAAATTCCCGATCGTTACAAAAAACGGCGGTCTACTAATTCAAAATCAGCTTGCAAGGTGTTGATCAGTTTTGGTGTCAGATTTTGACTTCTCATGATGTGCACATTTTTGGGTTTTTGATTGCCTTAGATGGCTGATTCACATAACCAAGATTAGTTGTTGGATCTTGACACCTTGTACACTTGAGTGCCTATAAATACCAAGTGAAGCTAGGCTTGTATTTTGGGGCCAATTCACACACTAATACACACCATCTTCTTCATCTTCTCCATCTTCTCCAAATTCTAGTGTAATTAGTAGGAAAAGAGGATCACCTCCATAGAGGTTATTGTCCTCACCCCTTTTATAAATTAGTAGGGAAAAGAGGATCACCTCCATATTAAGGTTGTTGTCTTCACCCCTTTTATAATTCAAGAAAATATTCATTGGACTTAATATGTTAGGCTAGTTCCTTTATTCAGTTCGAAGGGGATGTTGAACCTTGTTTACAGGTAATGGTTTGATTAAGTATAAACTATTTATTCCTTCTTACATGAAGTTCATTCTTGATAATCTATTTTAACAGTTGAATGATATTTATTCCGATTGGTTTAATGTGATCGATTAGGTCAATTTGATTAATTTCATCTGCTAGATTAAGGGACAGTATTACGTGTAATTGATATTGTTCCTAATCACAAGTAGCAATTAGTGATACATGATCGTGGTCAAGCTTTTGAGTATTGCTATGATTATCGGAAGACAAGTTAAATAATCCGAACTTGTGTGATTGTTGCTTAGATTAGTCTAATTCCCTAGTTCTTAATGCTGCTATTATATTAAATATAGAGAGAGCTTGTTCTAGGTTGTATAATGGTTAGAATCTTGTGAAGAGATTGTTTCATTAAGTGATAATCTAAGGGGAGTTTCGGGTAGTAGAGCTTGTTGCTACCTAGGGCTATTAATTTCATTCAAAGATAAATTTAATTTAACAAAAATAAGAGAAGAAAAAGAAAAATTATGATTCATGTGGTAAATTGAGATGGAGCGTAAAACGCACTCATTCATAAACACGTGACATGCGATATGGAGCGTAGAACGCACTCGTTGGTAAGACGGAGCATAAAATGCACTTACCGAAGGAAGAAAAAGCCTATTGATCCTCTACTATTATTTGCTTATGTTAACTGAGAGTAGTGTGAAAATAGGTATTTAGAGTTTTTCTTTCTCCTTAAAGGCTTTGATTTTGTAAATTTTTCTGAGTTTTAATTGGTTTGATACTTGTGGATTCACAGGCACACGAAGGGTTAAGAGTAGAGTAAGATTGATAAGTAAGCTTGAATTTTAGATGAAGCAGTGTTTTGAAGTTTTTCAAGAGTTACTGTTTTGAATCTTTGAGGTCAATGTTGAAGTTCATTTTAATTTGTAGCTCAAAGTTGTTAAGTTTGATTAGTTAAATTTTTTGTTATAGTTTTTTTTTTTTTTGCCCGAGGACGTGCAAAAGATAAGTGTGGGGGAATTTGATAAGTATAAAATATGTTATGGTTTTATCTCTTAATATCTAGCCTTTTATACTTATTTGGTACCTAAATGTACTCACTATTCTTATATTTTGATTTAGGTTGCAAATGGAGCCATTAAATGAAAAATGTGTTATTTCCGCACTTTTGGATTGTTTTGATATCCGTCTGTTCGCTTGAGGCTCAATTTTATACTTGATCAGGCCTTATTCTCTCAAAGCTCAAAGAAGGAAAGTTATAGATCTATTTCTTAGCTTTCCGGATCATCTTGAAATGCCTAAATCGAAGCTCGGATGAGAGAGTTATGACCATTTTTTAGTAGAATTCTCAATCTTTCCGAAATGGTATGGTGAGAAAAAATCCGAGTTCATTTGGGCCTCCAAATGTTGCTTTTTAAACAGCTGATCCGAATTCCGCATGGACTGGATTCCTGTTCGGACCAGTTGGAGTATTTGGGCCATAACTTGAGCTTCCCAACTCCAAATCAGGTGATTCAAAAGCCCAAATTCATTAGAAACTCCAGCGCTACAACTTTTCTTCTTTGCCCAAGTCCAAAATCGACGGTCTACTAATTAAAAATCATCTTACAAGGTGCTGATCAGTTTTGGTGTCAGATTTTGACTTCTCACGATGTGCACGTTTTTGGGTTTTTGATTGCCTTATATGGCTGATTCACATGACCAAGATTAGTTGTTGGATCTTGACATCTTGTACACTTGAGTGCCTATAAATACCAAGTGAAGCTAGGCTTGTATTTTGGGGCCAATTCACACACTAATACACACCATCTTCTTCATCTTCTCCATCTTCTCCAAATTCTAGTGTAATTAGTAGGAAAAGAGGATCACCTCCATAGAGGTTATTGTCCTCACCCCTTTTATAAATTAGTAGGGAAAGAGGATCACCTCCATAGTGAGGTTGTTGTCTTCACCCCTTTTATAATTCAAGAAAATATTCATTGGACTTAATATGTTAGGCTAGTTCCTTTATTCAGTTCGAAGGGGATGTTTAACCTTGTTTACAGGTAATGGTTTGATTACGTATAAACTATTTATTCCTTCTTACATGAAGTTCATTCTTGATAATCTATTTTAACTGTTGAATGATATTTATTCCGATTGGTTTAATGTGATCGATTAAGTCAATTTGATTAATTTCATCTGCTAGATTAAGGGACAGTATTACGTGTAATTGATATTGTTCCTAATCACAAGTAGTAATTCGTGATACATGATTGTGATCAAGCTTTTGAGTATGACTATGATTATCAGAAGACAAGTTAAATAATCCGAACTTGTGTGATTGTTGCTTGGATTAGTCTAATTCCCTAGTTATTAATGCTGCTATTATATTAAATCTAGAGAGCTTGTTCTAGGGTGTATAATGGTTAGAATCTTGGGAAGAGCTTCTTTCATTAAGTGATAATCTAAGGGGAATTTCGGGTAGTAGAGCTTATTGCTACCTAGGGCTATTAATTTCCTTGAAAGATAAATTTAATTTAACAAAAAAAAAGAGAAGAAAAAGAAAAATTATGATTCATGTGGTGAATTGAAATGGAGCGTAAAACGCACTCATTCATAAACACGTGACATGCGAGATGGAGCGTAAAACGCACTCGTTGGGAAGACGGAGCATAAAATGCACTTACCGAAGGAAGAAAAAGCCTATTGATCCTCTGCTATTATTTGCTTATGTTAACTGAGAGTAGTGTGAAAATAGGTGTTTAGAGTTTTTCTTTCTTCTTAAAGGCTTTGATTTTGTAAATTTTTTTGATTTTTAATTGGTTTGATACATGTGGATTCACACACACACGAAGGGTTAAGAGTAGAGTAAGATTGATAAGTAAGCTTGAATTTTAGATGAAACAGTGTTTTGAAGTTTTTCAAGAGTTACTGTTTTGAATCTTTGAGGTCAATGTTGAAGTTCATTTTAATTTGTGGCTCAAGGTTGTCAAGTTTGATTAGTTGAATTTTTTGTTATAGTTTATTTTATTTTTTGCCCGAGGACGTGCAAAAGATAAGTGTGGGGGAATTTGATAAGTATAAAATATGTTATATTTTTATCTCTTAATATCTAGCCTTTTATACTTATTTGGCTCCTAAATGTACTCACTATTCTTATATTTTGATTTAGGTTGCAAATGGAGCCATTAAATGAAAACTGTGTTATTCCGCACTTTTGGATTGTTTTGAAATCCGTCTTTTCGCTTGAGGCTCAATTTTATACTTGATCAGGCCTTATTCTCTCAAAGCTCAAATAAGGAAAGTTGTAGATCTATTTCTTAGCTTTCCGGATCATCTTGAAACGCCTAAATCGAAGCTCGGATGAGAGAGTTATAACCATTTTTTAGTAGACTTCTCAATATTTTCGAAATGGTATGGTGAGCAAAAATCCGAGTTCATTTGGGCCTCCAAATATTGCTTTTTAGACAGATGATCCGAATCCCGCATGGACTGGATTCCTGTTCGGACCAGTTGGAGTATTTGGGCCATAACTTGAGCTTCCTAACTCCAAATCAGGTGATTCAAAAGCCCAAATTCATTACAAACTCCAGGGCTACAAATTTTGTTCTTTTCCCAAGTCCAAAATCGACGGTCTACTAATTAAAAATCAGCTTACAAGGTGCTGATCAGTTTTGGTGTCAGATTTTGACTTCTCACCATGTGCACATTTTTGGGTTTTTGATTGCCTTAGATGGCAGATTCACATGACCAAGATTAGTTGTTGGATCTTGACATCTTGTACACTTGAGTGCCTATAAATACCAAGTGAAGCTAGGCTTGTATTTTGGGGCCAATTCACACACTAATACACACCATCTTCTTCATCTTCTCCATCTTCTCCAAATTCTAGTGTAATTAGTAGGAAAAGAGGATCACCTCCATAGAGGTTATTGTCCTCACCCCTTTTATAAATTAGTAGGGAAAGAGGATCACCTCCATAGTGAGGTTGTTGTCTTCACCCCTTTTATAATTCAAGAAAATATTCATTGGCCTTAATATGTTAGGCTAGTTCCTTTATTCAGTTCGAAGGGGATGTTGAACCTTGTTTACAGGTAACGGTTTGATTAAGTATAAACTATTTATTCCTTTTTACATGAAGTTCATTCTTGATAATCTCTTTTAACTGTTGAATGATATTTATTCCGATTGGTTTAATGTGATCGATTAAGTCAATTTGATTAATTTCATCTACTAGATTAAGGGACAGTATTACGTGTAATTGATATTGTTCCTAATCACAAGTAGCAATTAGTGATACATGATTGTGATCAAGCTTTTGAGTATGACTATGATTATCAGAAGACAAGTTAAATAATCCGAACTTGTGTGATTATTGTTCGGATTAGTCTAATTCCCTAGGTCTTAATGTTGCTATTATATTAAATCTAGAGAGCTTGTTCTAGGGTGTATAATGGTTAGAATCTTGGGAAGAGCTTGTTTCATTAAGTTATATTCTAAGGGGAGTTTCGGGTAGTAGAGCTTGTTGCTACCTAGGGCTATTAATTTTATTGAAGGATAAATTTGATTTAACAAAAAAAAAAAAATTATGATTCATGTGGTAAATTGAGATGGAGCGTAAAACGCACTCATTCATAAACACGTGACATGCGAGATGGAGCGTAAAACGCACTCTTTGGTAAGACGGAGCATAAAATGCACTTTTCGAAGGAAGAAAAAGCCTATTGATCCTCTACTATTATTTGCTTATGTTAACTGAGAGTAGTGTGAAAATAGGTGTTTAGAGTTTTTCTTTCTTCTTAAAGGCTTTGATTTTGTAAATTTTTTTGATTTTTAATTGGTTTGATACATGTGGATTCACACACACACGAAGGGTTAAGAGTAGAGTAAGATTGAATTTTAGATGAAGCAGTGTTTTGAAGTTTTTCAAGAGTTACTGTTTTGAATCTTTGAGGTCAATGTTGAAGTTCATTTTAATTTGTGGCTCAAGGTTGTCAAGTTTGAATAGTTGAATTTTTTGTTATAGATTTTTTTTTTTTTGCCCGAGGACGTGCAAAAGATAAGTGTGGGGGAATTTGATAAGTATAAAATATGTTATGTTTTTATCTCTTAATATCTAGCCTTTTATACTTATTTGGCACCTAAATGTACTCACTATTCTTATATTTTGATTTAGGTTGCAAATGGAGCCATTAAATGAAAACTATGTTATTTCCGCACTTTTGGATTGTTTTGAAATCCGTCTGTTCGCTTGAGGCTCAATTTTATACTTGATCAGGCCTTATTCTCTCAAAGCTTAAAGAAGGAAAGGTGTAGATCTATTTCTTAGCTTTCCGGATCATCTTGAAACGCCTAAATAGAAGCTCGAATGAGAGAGTTATGACCATTTTTTAGTATACTTCTCAATCTTTCCGAAATGGTATGGTGAGCAAAAATCCGAGTTCATTTGGGCCTACGAATGTTGCTTTTTAAACAGCTGATCTGAATCTCGCATGGACTGGATTCCTGTTCGGATCAATTGGAGTATTTGGGCCATAACTTGAGCTTCCCAACTCCAAATCAGGTGATTCAAAAGCCCAAATTCATTAGAAACTCCAGCGCTACAACTTTTGTTCTTTGTCCAAGTCCAAAATCAGCGGTCTACTAATTAAAAATCAGCTTACAAGGTGCAGATCAGTTTTGGTGTCAGATTTTGACTTCTCACGATGTGCACGTTTTTGGGTTTTTGATTGTCTTATATTGCTGATTCACATGACCAAGATTAGTTGTTGGATCTCGACATCTTGTACACTTGAGAGCCTATAAATAGTAAGTGAAGCTAGGCTTGTATTTTGGGGCCAATTCACACACTAATACACACCATCTTCTTCATCTTCTCCATCTTCTCCAAATTCTAGTGTAATTAGTAGGAAAAGAGGATCGCCTCCATAGAGGTTATTGTCCTCACCCCTTTTATAAATTTGTAGGGAAAGAGGATCACCCCCATAGTGAGGTTGTTGTCTTCACCCCTTTTATAATTCAAGAAAATATTCATTGGACTTAATATGTTAGGCTAGTTCCTTTATTCAGTTCGAAGGGGATGTTTAACCTTGTTTACAGGTAATGGTTTGATTAAGTATAAACTATTTATTCCTTCTTACATGAAGTTCATTCTTGATAATCTATTTTAACTGTTGAATGATATTTATTCCGATTGGTTTAATGTGACCGATTAAGTCAATTTGATTAATTTCATCTACTAGATTAAGGGACATTATTACGTGTAATTGATATTGTTCCTAATCACAAGTAGCAATTAGTGATACATGATTGTGATCAAGCTTTTGAGTATGACTATGATTATCAGAAGACAAGTTAAATAATTCGAACTTGTGTGATTGTTGCTTGGATTAGTCTAATTTCCTAGTTCTTAATACTGCGATTATATTAAATCTAGAGAGCTTGTTCTAGGGTGTATAATGGTTAGAATCTTGGGAAGAGCTTGTTTCATTAAGTGATAATCTAAGGGGAGTTTCGGGTAGTAGAGCTTGTTGCTACCTAGGGCTATTAAATTCATTCAAAGATAAATTTGATTTAACAAAAAAAAAGAGAAAAAAAAGAAAAATTATGATTCATGTGGTGAATTGAGATGGAGCGTAAAACGCACTCATTCATAAACACATGACATGCGAGATGGAGCATAAAATGCATTCGTTGGTAAGACGGAGCATAAAATGCACTTACCGAAGGAAGAAAAAGCCTATTGATCCTCTACTATTATTTGCTTATGTTAACTGAGAGTAGTGTGAAAATAGGTGTTTAGAGTTTTTCTTTCTTCTTAAAGGCTTTGATTTTGTAAATTTTTCTAAGTTTTAATTAGTTTGATACATGTGCATTCACACACACACGAAGGGTTAAGAGTAGAGTAAGATTGATAAGTAAGCTTGAATTTTAGATGAAGCAGTGTTTTGAAGTTTTTCAAGAGTTAATGTTTTGAATCTTTGAGGTCAATGTTGAAGTTCGTTTTAATTTGTGGCTCAAGGTTGTCAAGTTTGATTAGTTGAATTTTTTGTTATAGTTTATTTTATTTTTTGCCCGAGGACGTGCAAAAGATAAGTGTGGGAGAATTTGATAAACATAAAATATGTTATGTTTTTATCTCTTAATATCTAGCCTTTTATACTTATTTAGCACCTAAATGTACTCACTATTCTTATATTTTGATTTAGGTTGCAAATGGAGTCATTAAATGAAAACTGTGTTATTTCCGCACTTTTGGATTGTTTTGAAATCCGTCTTTTCGCTTGAGGCTCAATTTTATACTTGATCAGGCCTTATTCTCTCAAAGCTTAAAGAAGGAAAGGTGTAGATCTATTTCTTAGCTTTCCGGATCATCTTGAAACGCCTAAATAGAAGCTCGAATGAGAGAGTTATGACCATTTTTTAGTATACTTCTCAATCTTTTCGAAATGGTATGGTGAGCAAAAATCCGAGTTCATTTGGGCCTCCAAATATTGCTTTTTAAAGAGTTGATCCGCATCCCGCATGGACTGGATTCATGTTCGGACCAGTTGGAGTATTTGGGCCATAACTTGAGCTTCCAAACTCCAAATCAGGTGATTCAAAAGCCCAAATTCAATAGAAACTCCAGGGCTACAACCTTTGTTCTTTGCCCAAGTCCAAAATCGGCGGTCTCCTAATTCAAAATCAGCTTGCAAGGTGATGATCAGTTTTGGTGTCAGATTTTGACTTCTTATGATGTGCACGTTTTTGGGTTTTTGATTACCTTAGATGGCTGATTCGTATGACCAAGATTAGTTATTGGATCTTGACATCTTGTATACTTGAGTGCCTATAAATACCAAGTGAAGCTAGGCTTGTATTTTGGGGCCAATTCACAAACTAATACACACCATCTTCTTCATCTTCTCCATCTTCTCTAAATTCTAGTGTAATTAGTAGGGAAAGAGGATCACCTCCATAGTGAGGTTGTTGTTCTCACCTCTTTTATAATTCAAGAAAATATTCATTGGACTTAATATGTTAGGCTAGTTCCTTTATTCAGTTCGAAAGGGACGTTGAACCTTGTTTACAGGTAATGGTTTGACTAAGTATAAACTATTTATTCCTTCTTACATGAAGTTCATTCTTGATAATCTATTTTAACAGTTGAATGATATTTATTCCGATTGGTTTAATGTGATCGATTAAGTCAATTTGATTAATTTCATCTGCTAGATTAAGGGATAGTATTACGTGTAATTAATATTGTTCCTAATCACAAGTAGCAATTAGCGATACATGATTGTGGTCAAGCTTTTGAGTATTGCTATGATTATCGAAAAACAAATTAAGTAATCCGAACTTGTGTGATTGTTGCTTGGATTAGTCTAATTCCCTAGTTCTTAATGCTGCTATTATATTAAATCTAGAGAGCTTGTTCTAGGTTGTATAATGGTTAGAATCTTGTGAAGAGATTGTTTCATTAAGTGATAATCTAAGGGGAGTTTCGGGTAGTAGAGCTTGTTGCTACCTAGGGCTATTAAATTCATTGAAGGATAAATATTGCTTTACTTAATTATTCTATTGTTGTAAAAAGGTGATACTGAACCGGAAGAACTCAGATCTTTAATTAATTGGTTATTCTTATCATTTTAAATTCTGTTCTTGATAATTAGTGAAATCAAATTATAAACCCCCCCCCCCATTTTTTGGTAAACAAAGCATAATTTTAGACTAATCACTCTCTGTGGGATCGACTCTTACTTGCACTGCTACATTATTATCTTTCGCAGTAAGGTTTTATTTTTTGGTTGCTTGCGATAGCACACCAATATTTTGATCTAGCAGATGATATTCGTTAACCAATTCAATCCAGTAGAAATAAAATTAATTAAGCCAAATAGCATATAAGCAGTTAAAACAGATTATCAGAATAAATCTCATATCCGAAGGAATCAATAATGTAACTCAATTAGCCATTAAATGTAAATATGGTTCCACATCCCCTTAGAACTGAAAAAAACTAAACTAGCCTAACATCCTATGAACGAGGAATAATAAATAAAATATGAACTAGGATGTGTCAAACTGATTATAATCAAAGGTATTTATAGGCACAATTCTTTGAAACCCTAGAAGAATTCTAATCGTTATTTACTTTAGAAGTCTTTACAATGTAGATATGGTAGCTTCTAAATCCTTGTCAGTCTATGTAATCCAGCTTTAAGTAGCTTCTTTATCAAATTAGAATTAAGTTTCCATAGCAGAGTTCTGTTTAGTTTCTTTTTCCTTAGTTTCCATATTAAACTTCGACTCAGATTCCATATCAGACTCTACTTCCCATAATCAGCTTAGCTTCCTTCTCGATGTATAAATCCATCTCTAAATCATGTTAGGAATCGAATTCATAAGCTTCAATACCTCAAATCCTTCTTTGACTTGGATTCCAAAAGTCAGCTCGCAAGTCGAGCCATACTATCTTAGAGCAAAGCTTCTCAGTAAACAAACGTAGAGTGACAAGTCGTAGGGTGAAACTCCTCTCTCAGAATCGTAGAGTAAACCTCGTCAGTGTAGAGCTGAAAATGTAGAGTAAATAGCAAATCGTTGAATGGAAGTAGACCAATCGTAGAGTCCTCACAATACGAACGCAGAGTGCCAACTCGACAATCGTAGAGTACCAATGCTGACCGCAGAGTACTTCTGCAAAATAACATAAAACTCAGCATTAAACTCTATATTTTGCAAACTCATATCGAATTCTTCTCAAAATCAATAAACACTTTAAATCAGTTTATATAACAGATAACATGCAACTAAACTAAGCACAAAGGAATGAAAAATAATCAAATATTATGCACCTATCAAATTTTCCCACACTTAGCTTTTACATGTCCTCATGTAAACCAAACACACATCACACTTAAAATTTTCAAAATCTCTAACCAACTAAACTATTAAAGGTTTCAAATTCAAATCATCCATGAATATTAATACTAACTAACAGATATCTGTTTAACATCTCATCAATCAACTTATAACAACAACTTTGTCATTCACCACTGAGCTTCTTTAAACCAGACTGCAATCACACAAGTAACTCTCCTATGATCCACATACATACTCAACCAAGTTAACCATGGAACAACACTCGTGCACACTAACACATAATTTAGAACCATTTTCTCTACTATTCATGTTTTTTTCCACCATCAGAACCTTTAATTTCCAGATTTTTCTTATGTGAATGCATTTTATGCTCCATTTCACCTTTCACATTTTTTTTCTTTTAAAATTAGTGCATTTTATGCTCCATCTCACTCAATTGCTTCCCAGCGAGTGTGTTTTATGCTCCTTCTCGCTGCATATGTTTATGAGTGAGTGTGTTTTACGCTCCTTCTCAACCCACCACATGTTTTTCACTTTCACTTATATTTTCTTTCCTGATGTTTCAACTTCCATTCAACTTTTCCATCTTTCCTTCGAGATTTTTTCTTGCACAAGGTTAAGCAGTTTAAACAGTTCTAAATCATAAAATCAGTGCACACAGTTAACTCTACATATAACTTAGTAAAATAAGCATGCTTTTCATATTCAAGTACTCATGCAACACAAATTCAATTCAAATCAGTTACTATGAATCAGGACTCAGCTATCATTATTCATCAATCAAATAAACATCAATCAGATTCTGTAAATAAGCATTAAATTCATTCTACGATTTTAACCTTCAAAAATCTAGCAAACACTACGATCATAGGGTAACAATCGTAGAGTTAAAATTTTGAAAAAAAATCAGTGTTTTTTTTTTAGTTTTAACCATATATTATCTATATATCAGCCAAAAATTTAAGCAAATCCTAAACCTAAACCCCTCCCCCACACTCAAACCTTATATTATCCCCAATGTAAGATAAGCATGCAAAGAAAAAATGTAACGATCAGGAATTTTGGATTTGCCTTGTAATTCAAATTTTTGAATATTAATGAATATATTATATTATATTAATATTATTTTGTGTTACATGTTTAAAGGTTGTGTGACAACCTGCATTACGTGAATGTATGAAATGTTACGTGTCATAGTTTTGTTTAAGTAAATAATTGATTTCGCGTAGCGTCGATAAATCACTATTCACGGGGCACGTTTCCCGAGGCACTATTCACGCCATAATATTTTTGTGTCTTTTTCGATTTTAATAAATTTGATTAATACGTGCAAGCGAAGTGATAATTTTTCCAAGCGCTGGAATATTTAATTGAGCGCGTTAGTGATTTAATTTATATCTGAAATGTATTATATGGGTGTTTTGAATATTTAGGCAAATCCCATAATAATTATTTTTGCCCATCCCGATATTTATGGTAATACCCATTTTAATTATGGGTAGAGTTATTGAGCAAAATGGGTAGAAAAGTGAGAGTTTTCGGATATATTTTTGGTGTATTTCGGTATTTATTTTGGCTTGTTACTTCAAGAGGGAACCAACCCCAATTTTAGACCAATCAAATGAGTGTGTAGAGGGGAGGATCAGACATTGCATTGAGCAACCAACCCACTCCCTTCATCCTCCCGAAACTACTCCTCCACTTCTCTCAAACCATTCCTTCTCTCCCCATTCCATCGGCTCCTAATTCCCTCCCATTCCACATTTCCTTTCTTCCTTGTTTCAGCAGATAGATAGAGAGAGAGAGAGATGCAAGAAAGAAGGAGGAAGAAGGAGGAAGTCGCCAGAAAAGCAAGAAGGGAGAAGAAGAAGGCACGGGTGGAGGAAGAAGAGAATCCAAGCAAAAAGAACCCTCAAAACAAAGCCTAGCCGAGTTTCTTAGCATCTAGGAAGGATTTACAGAGGTAAACAATCAATCAAATCCTTTCCATTCGATTTCCTGTTAAGTTTTTCAAGTTTTTCTTAGTTTTGAGCTCTTAAGCTTGTGGTTCAAATTTATGGCGATTCTTGATATTTTTGTTTGTTCTAGATGTTTGTAAATGTTGTTAAGAGGTTATGTAAGACATTAATAACACCAAAGTGGAACAAAAATGGAACAAATCCGTACCTTGGCTTAATGGAGCAAGAACAATGGACAAAACATGGACTTTGGACGTTCGGACCATTTTAGAGGACTGTAGAGCCATGATTTCGTGTTTGTTAATATTATTTGTTGCTAAGGTATTGTAGTTCCATGGGTTATGAAGCTAACCCAGATGGAATGGAGTAAAAAGATGTTAAAACGAAGATTTGGTGTCGATTTTGGTGAAGAACACCAAAAATATGGAAACAGTGTAATAACTTTATACTTTGATCAAAGATTTGGACTTGTTAATGTTTATGGGTGCTTCTGCATTTTTGATATGTTGTAGCCCCATGAATTAGGAGTCCATAGAGTCCGAAATGGACCAATTTGAACATGTGTAGGAGGAGATATGAAGGTTGGAATGGCCGGAGATCGAAGTCGCGAACTAGGATCAAACCCAAAATTCGGCTACTGGAGAGTGACGCCGCAGCGTCACTCATAAGCCTAACAGTCGACGTTGCAGTGCCACGTGGCAGAGGACAGGAACCGGAGCTCACGCTGCAGCGTGACTTCTATTACGAAGCTTCACGCCGCAGCGACGCCATGCGGCAGAGTCAGGACACGGGACTCGCGCCGCAGCGTGAGCTCTAGCAATGAGCCTCACGCCGCAGCGTCAGCTCCGTGTCTGGCCCAGGTCGGGTCGGCCAGACCGGGTCGAGTCGGGTCGAACCTAGTGAATTTTTCCAGCAAGACAAAACTTATATATTTTGTACCAAATGATTAGACAAGTTAGTTATATCTTGTTAAACCTTAATTGCTTAATCATATATTAAGTGTCAACCAAATTGGCATTGTCTTAAGGCGTAAATTGAGTAACCTGGTTGCAACTTACGTTTGGCTTCCAGGGGGCGCTGCCCCCTTAGACCCCCGCAAGCTCACCGGCGAGCTGGGCAGCCGCTCGCTCACCGAGGAGCGAGACCCCCGACTGGGTAGTCGTAGTGGCAATCAATGTGTTTTAATGATGTTATATCTGTTTTGAACCCAGTCCTTATGTGATTAATCGTTATGGAAATTCTAATGAAATTCTACAGAGTAGTATAAACCATTATTTGGTATGTGACTAATTGTTATGTGAATATGTACTTAATTGTGTAGGATATTAAGGAGCATGTATTGTATTATTGTAGCAAAACGCATCAGGCAAGTTCTTTCTTAACCCTTGTCTAACCCTTGTGTTGGGCAAGTTTCTAAACCTTATGCACTATTTTTATTTCTTCGAATTATATTTGAGCAAGTATTCTATCTTATTGCAAGTGTCATGACTCAAATCGAGTTATTGTTTTCAAATTATATTAGTGGGTTAATTATTGTCAATTACTCCACATCAAGGATAAATTATTGATATTCGCAGCTTATGCATTTGAATTCATTATCTATTGTTGGATTGTGAAACGTTTAAGTTCTTCATTCATGAACTGTTTAAGGATATAGTCTACGCCATTCGTTTCGGCTAGACATGTACAGGTTATTATTTTAAAAGCTATCCAAACTGATTGTTGGTATAGATTCTTGGACTGAGAGAGCAACCTTTTTTAGGGGATTTTAATGTGTCAGTTATTCAATGCAGTCAGAGTTAAATGTTATGCATATACATAGGGTACGAGAGGTTGATCCCCTCGAGTACTACTGACGGACCAGGCGTTTAAAAGGGTTAGTTGAATGACTGATTCTTTGGCCAAAACATTCATGGTCTATTGGACCACTCAGCAATAAATAATCAATATTCATTATTTCATTTGAACCTTGATTATATTGTCAGCTATTTCTTCAATGTTCTTAAATTGTTGAACTATGCGATTATTATTCTCATTCATTCATGATATATTCCTCTTTATTCATTTTAAACTTGCTAAGCAAAGTAGTTGCTCACTCTTGCTATATCATGAACCTATTGCAGTTAAGCTGGGGAGTTCCAAAGCGGACAAAGGCAAGGAAAAGCTTAAGGAATAGTTGTATGTATTATCCTGCTATGTAATCGTGGAATCATTTTGTATTATTATTGTATTCTGCGATGTATTTATTTAAGGTTATAGACCTTGGGACCGTAGTAAACCTTTTGTAATGAACAACATATGTTTATTTATTCCGCATTAGTTGATTTATGTTGTTTAGAGGTGTATGGATGTATTTTATCGTGAGCACCAGATTCGAGGTATGGGTACCTGAATTTGGGGGTGTCACAAGAAAGTACTGACTAACATGCAACTAAAAATTAAAAAGTAAAAGGCTAGAAAAATCAACTCTGAATCATGGATTGCCTCCCAAGCAGCACATTTGTTTAATGTCTTATACTCGACATTCTTTTTCTCTCAATCTTCATCTTCATAAACTGAATCCATCAAATTCAGCAACTCCAATTGTTCCATTGAAAAACCTTCATAAAAAGGCTTTAGCCTGTGACAATTCACTTTAAAGATTTTCCTTGTTTTTGGATTCTGGATATCAACTGCACCATAAGGGAAACATTAGTAATCACGAAAGGCCATCTAGAACGCAGCTTACTTGGAAACAACTTCAGCCTTGAATTGAAAAGGAGAACTTTTTATCCAACAGTGACAGTCTTCCTTAAAATATTCTTGTCATTAAAGGCTTTAGTCTTTTCCTTGTAAATTCTTGAGCTCTCATATGATTCATTCCTTAACTCCTCAAGCTCTTACAATTGCAACTTCCTATGTTCTCCAGTTTCATCCATCTTCATGTTACATTGTTTGATTGCCCAAAAAACGTTGTGTTCTAGCTCCACAGGTAAGTAAGAGTGTAAATGAACCGAGTCGAGCTGATTATTGAGTTTCTCAGATTTAGTTCACAAAATTTATCGAGTATAAAATAAGATTTGATTGAGGCTCGTTTAGTTACCAAGTCGAGTACGATCTCGAATCGAGCCCGAGCAGTTTGAACTTTTCAAATGAATATGATCCGAGTATCAATAGAAAATTACAATTTGAGGAGGTTCGATTAATATATCAAATTTTAAAATTTGCTCATATTTGAATCATTTATATTTTGAATCGAGCTCGAATCGAACTTTTAGTCGAGCGAGTACGAATCGAGCACGAACTGTTTGCTCATTTCACAACCTTATAAGTAAGTGACAGGGTTTACCAAACACTATCCTTTAAGGTGACATACCTATAGGTGTTTTATATGCAGTTTTGTAGGCCTAAAGTGAAAGTAGTATGCACACAAGCCAATCATATTTGATATGATGTAGCATATACTTTGTAATCTGATTCACTTTATCTACATGATGTTGTTATATTGAATGTGATAAACCCATAGTTTTGAGCAATGCTTTTAGAATCATGATGGTGATCATGCTAATGAGATCTAAATTCTAGATAGCTCACAAACTAAAATCGTTCCTAATCGATGGATTACTAAAAAGGGGATTAGTGAATCCGGATAGATTAGTACATACGTTGCTTGCTCTTATGAAGAGGATGATTGACCTCATAATCATTTGTGTGGAGACACTAAAGAAAGTATGTAAGTGCTTATTAGAGAATAAGTTCACTGAACGTGGCTCGCTAAGGAATACCTAATGGAGTTTTACTCGCCTGTCAATAGGAATTCCTCTAGTGATAGTAGTACAAGTGATCCTTGGACTTGAGATCATCATAGTATCTTGTATATGATGAGTTATACTTTGACATGTCCCTTAAGACCTTTAGGGTATATCAAAGGGTATGATTGGGTATAATAATTTATACATGGAGATAGGTGAATGATCAACAAAGAATCTACCACTTCTAGTAAAAGGAGAGAATGTCCTATGTGATTCGATAAATGACGACTCAGAAGTCTTTGGCCAAACCAAAATGAAATTAGAAAGGAGTTTCTAATTTGCATTATCAGAGTTGTGCATTTGAGAATCGAAATACATATAATTAAATAAAATAAGACTTAACAGTAATTCCATGTCTTATACTTAATTGGGACATTGTATGGTAGAAGGATTAAATTGTACGGTAACTATTCACTGAAAGGTTCTTTTGTGATTAATGTTGAAATCTATATTATCTGGAAAGTCGTTGATCGCTAAGGGGGCTTATCCTTATTGTAGAATAAATATTATTTATTTAAATAAATTAAATATAAATTAATAAGAGGAGTCTTATTATTATTATTACCATTACTATTATTTAATTCCTAATAGGGATTGGGAATTAATTAATAGAAGTACTCTCTCATAAATTTCTAATTGGATTAGGAGTTTAATTAATTAAAAGAGTTTAATTAAAATAAAAACCCTAATCCTAAATAGTTTAGGAGGGTTCCCTATATCTATAAATAAGAGGAGTCTTATCATAATTTAGGGTTAGACAGTTACACACTCTTCCATAAGAATTGGAGAGAGAGAGTATTTGTAATTTCTATAGAGATCGAAACTAGGGTTTTGCCAACACCCATCTTCTTGAACAACTATTATTCCTTGGTGGATCACCTCTAGAGGCCAAACACTTGGGTGGCACACGTTGATCAAAGGAAGGAATTTAATCGGTAGAATTCAAGGAGAACGCGAAGGATTTGGAGGTGAACTCGTACCTGTGGAAGCATGATTCTACAAGGGTATGATTCTCATACTTTATCTCTTTCGTTTAATTGATAATTGAGCACATGGATGATCATGGTGATTGTGACACCCCCAAATCCGGGAACTTCATTTCCTCATGATTTGGTGTTCACAATCCAAAAACATCACATCACATCTAACTACCCATTCAAATATAAATGAAAATACTTGGATAGAAATAGAAATCTCCCATTAGAGGGTTACAACATCATTCATAAACAAATCCCAGGTTATCTAACCTTAATTAAACATCAGTGCGGAAAACATAAATCAAGTCTATTACAGAAATAACAACAAAGCAAATACGACAAGTCTTCATCACTTATTTGCTTTTCCTTTGCCCTTACTAGAAGATGGCTCGTCAGTTCTTTCAACCTTAGCTGCAGTGTTATTATGCAAGGGTGAGCAATGATTGCCCAGCAAGTATAACAACAACAATAATAATAACATGCGAAATAATCAACGGATATCGAATAATTGAAGATTTAGCTTTGAGTCAAGAATGTAAAACAAGATTCAAAAGAACATCTGAGGGTCTTAAGACCACGAACTATGTCCCAGGTTATCAAGTATTTCTACTTTAAACCTTTAACAGTCGTGAGACTATATGGACCTTTCTTCTCGTACTCAGGGGGATCAGCCCTTTGTACCATGTATGTGCACAACATCTTAACGCTAACGCATAAATAATATCCCCTGTATAAGGGTTGTTCATCTCAGTTTGACATCGGAGTCCGCACCAAAGGAAGTTTGGTTTGGATTTACTTCAATAATGTTTCTAGAATTTAGAACGCTCATCAACTATGGACTAGTCGAATCAATGAGGGTTCGCTAGTCAATCAAGGTTCAAAAGGTATAATTCGAGAATCAAAACTACATCTCACAAAAGGTACGATTGAATACGTTTTATATAACTGAAGCATTACAAAGAGGAAATCAAAAACATCTCATTGAATCCATGAAATTGAATGGAATAGAAACAATAACTTGCTTAAGAAGTAATAGCATTATGAAGCTTGTACTCTATGATAAAGAAATTTAGAAACTTGCGTAAACGTAAAAGTAAGGATAAGATACTTGCCTCGTGCGTAGACTAAAAATTTAAAATTCACGTTTCTCTAATCAACCTATACATTCCGTTTATAAAACAGTAACAATAATTAGTTATAGTATTATAAACACGTCAAAACTAATTCAAATCTCATTTCAATAGCTCAGTTGACCCAAACAATCAATGGGCTTATGCTACCACTTTTCACAGTAATTTAACTTTCATTTTATACATTAGCCTAAGCTTTAGGTATAACCACGATTTCATACCATGATCACAAAGAAAGAATAAAATTTCTACTCTCGTCTTTTTACTCTTTTTTTTTTTTTTTTTTTTTTTTTTTTTTTTTTTTTTTTTGTTGTTCCCGCCGGGGCGAGAAAAACCTTCACAAAAATCTCGCCGGGGCGAGGAATTTCTTCACAAAATTCTCGCCGGGGCGAGCTCCTCGCCGGGGCGAGGAATTGCTTCACAAAAGTCTCGCCGGGGCGAGGAATCCCTTCACAAAATTCTCGCCGGGGCGAGAATTACGAATTCCAGTTTCTGCAGTTCGCGAAGAACGCAGAAACAGGCCAAAATTTCCCATTTTGTTACTCTAATCGTCAAATTAAACATACCCAGACACTATATTTCATAGATAATTGTTACCCAAGCCTTCTAGCATGATTCTAACAATTTAAATGGCATAAATCATGAATCTAAGAATCAAATTTAAGGTTTCTTATCATTTTTATCAGAGTTCTTCAATAATCATGAAATCACACATAACAAGTTCATTATACAACCAAATTAATCCGTTTAAAACTTGATTCCTTCATTTGAACATGCATAATCTAAGTAAGTTATCAATTTAATCAATTAACATACAAAACCAGTATCAATTTTATACACTCAACCCATGTTCATACACTGTATTACTCTGTAACTTTCTGAATTCTCATACAAACATAATTTCACCGATTAAATTACTCTAAATCATATTTAAATCGTATAAAACACATAAATACATGCTTATTAACATCTAGCATCAAATTATATAAAGATTTAGCCATACAATTTGGTTTACAGAGAACTCAGAACATGCATTCATTGAGGGGAAAATTAAGAAAACGTAAATCAAAGGTTAAAGTCTAAGAATTACCTTTGATTTGGTGATAGATTTTGCAACTAGATGAATAATTTCCTTCTTCAATTCTCAAAATTCTCACAAATTTTCTCTCCTTTTCTCTCTGGTTCTCTGATTTAGACTTAGGAAAAAATATAAAAGAATACGTGAATATAATTAGTCTGATGAGTGGGTGTCAGTTAATCCCATCATGGGTTAACTGACTCCAACCCCCTCTAAGGCTTCGTTTGGTAAGTCCTTATAAATCCTTCTTTTGGTTTATTTTAATAAATAGCTTATTACATAGTTTCATGTCACACTTTAATCAACTAAATAACCTTACTAAAATCAAATAAATAAAATAGAATAATTCTTCATTAAATCACATAGTCATATAAATAAAATTCTCATTTATTAATAATGACCATTTACTAAATATCTAATTACTAATTAAATTAATTAGAAATAACATTATACTTATTTAAATAATGTATTTAATCAAATAAATTCAATTAAACACATACTTTAAATATAAAAATTCTCCACATTAATCTAATTAATGTAACACATATAATTAAATTAATCTACCACAAATTCATCGATTAATCAATTAATTCAACAATCAAATCATCAAAAATATTTATTTAATCAATAAATATTTAAAATAAGTTACAAAAATTCTCGTTCGTCACATCTTTCCCCCCTTAAAAGGATTCTGTCCCCAGAATCACGACTTGATTAACTCATCCCGTTACAGTGATGGTTTGTATGAAAAATTTTAAAATCCGTTTTATTGCGCTTCCGCACTATTTATGTAATTTGATTGCATGTTCGCGCTATATACAAACCTAACAGTGGTATCAGAGCCTAACCTTGTGCTAATTATCGATTATTATGATTCCATGTATGTATGGGTATGCGATTGGATCGATTTTCTGGGCAAAGAAAAAAAAAATTTAAACTCTGCTACGCCGCGCGGCTGCGCCGCTTCCAGTTCATTCTGGAGCGCGGTCGCGCCTGAACCTAGAAAACGTTTCTAGGGGGTGCAGCGCGGCCGCGTCGCTCCTAGTTCATTTTGGAGCGCGGCCGCGCCGGTCTGCAGATTTTGAAAAATTTTTATTTTGATTTTATTTATTTTTTAATTAAGATAAAAGGTTTATTTTGAATTGGAATATGATTAAAATTAAAAGTTTTTATTTTAACTTGGAATGAGATTCCACGTTAACTAGAATAAAGGAGTTTATTCTATTTTGGAATAGGATTCCATGTTTCCTAGAATAAAGGAGTTTATTCACATATGGAATAGGATTTCATGTTTCCTTAAAAATAAAGATGTTTATTTTGACAAGGAATAGGATTCAACATATTTTATTTTCCAACAATTTTAAGTTAAAATAAAAGAGTTTGTTTTGAACTTGAAATTGGATTCCATGTTAATTGAAATAAAAGAGTTTATTTTGATTTGGAATTTGATTAAAAATAAAGGAGTTTATTTTTATTCAAAATTGGATAAAATAAAATAAATAAGTTTATTATGATTTAAATTTTGATTAAAATAAAGGAGTTTATTTTGTTTCAAAAATTGGATTTCTATAAACTTTTAATTACTCATTAAATGATATTAATGCATATATGGAATGGTTTTATTATTCATGAGATGAATGTTATTTATTGATACATATGGAGATATGTATCATAATAAATAGGGATTGATTATGGACTACTGACCAATGTGTGATTGAATTTATTTTAGTGGATGCTTGAATGAATGTGTTTTTATAATTGGGGTCTGCGTACCTCGTCTTCTCTAGTTTTTCTTGATGTAAATTCTATCTTCCTCCTATGTACCTCCCTTTGACTGCTGATCAAGGTTTCTATTTATTGTAAATAGTTTATGTAATGGGTTTAGTTAGAATTACTTGAAGAATTGGAGACAAAGGAGCAAGGAGCGCTTGAAAACCCGTTTGTAATGGAGCCCAGGTTTAAATGTAATAGTTATATTTAAATTTTGTTCTTGCACCCTAGGTTTGACCTTTTGGTTCACTTGGTGGCTCTAGTGAACCAAACTAGAATAAAAGTCCATAATCAATCCGGGTAGAATATAGTATTCTATATGTGCATACTATATATATATATATATTATATTATACAACATGTTTCGCATGTTAAATAATATGACGCGTATTTTATATATATATGTGCATGCGCGCTAAACAAGATGAGACTAATAATAACAAACCCCTCAAAGAAATTATATTAAGTCCTAAGCGTTCAAGGATATTTGGAATATCGAACGTCGCCTTCTAGCATGGTAAAGCAATAGAGTATTAAATATTTAATATGAGTTTGTTGTGCACACACAAGGCGAGTATTAAATATTTAAGATGTTGTTTTATCACATTTGATGCTTATTAAGGAATTGAACATTACTGCTTTGTTGTGCACACACAAGGGCGGTCTTTTTCTCTTCACATATATGGAAGTGCTAGGTTGGACTTAACTTAGATTATTTTAGTTCGGATGTGCACACACTTGACCATTATAATCTAAGAGGCAAAATACAAGGAGTTACATAGTGATGTAATAGACAATAGTTGTCTACCTATTTATTTATATATAGTTTATTGTGCACACACAAGGCTATATACATTTGAAATGGGATCCTTATTCTCACTAGCAAATCTTTAATTAGATATGCCGAACTATATAGGGAGGGTAATATAGTTTAATGAAAATAGTGGGAGATACTGATTTAAAATAAAGACCTAATTTATGTTGGTAATTAATTAAAAAATGAATGTATGCTAAAATGTTGTAAATTATAAATTCATTTACAGAATTTTACAATGTTTAATTTACTATCACTGCGGAGCATATTAGATGCTAATTAACCGGACCAAATTAAAAGGACTGGTTAAAGAATTTGAGAATAGTTCTCAAGGCTGAAAAACTATCTTATGTCCTTAATATGCCTATCCCTGCAATGGTTGTAGACAATGCCTCAGAGGAAGAGATTGCTACTTTTAGAAAGTGGCAAGATAATGCACAGTTGGCTTAATGCATTATGCTCGCATCCATGAGTAACGAACTTCAGCATCAGCATGAAACTATGGATGCTCCTACTATACTTCTGCACCTTCAAGGAGTTGAAGGGTGAGTAAAGTAGGACTATTAGATATCAGATATCTAAGGAGCTTTTCCGATCTAGAATGACCGATGGCACTACAGTACAAACATATGTCCTAAAATGATCAATCTGATTGAACAATTGGGACAACTGGGTTTTAATGGATGGAGAGTTGATCCAAGATTTGATCTTGCAATCACTTCCGGACTCTTTCTCACAAATTGTAATGAATTTCCACATGAACAAGCTATATGTCTGTAATAACTCGAACTTTCCGGTAATTACCAAATAAGAATTTCGTGCATAATTTTTTTTTTATTATTATGTGATCTGTATACATGTGGAGTATGAGAAATATTTGATTTCAGTATGATTAATAAATATATATATATATATATATATATATATATATATATTACACGTATCTAGTTGTTTGAGATAAATTTCTAGGTAGAACGAAAATAGGAATTATATAATTGTGCAAATTTTATGGTATGGATTATATATTTAAATAATTTATGAAATTAAATTATTTAAAGAGGTGGGTGTTAAGGATATTAAATAAGGGAATTATTTCCATGTTTGTTGAAAAAGGAAATAACTAACTTAGAAATATCAAATTAGAATATTCATTGAATTAAGTGGATTAAAATAATTTAGTATATTAAATTATTTCAATGTGATGAAATGATTTCATTAAATAAATTATTTTATTCACTGAGTGAGATATATTCTATGAAAAGAAAATAAGAGGTAATATATATATATATATATATATATATATATATATATATATATGTGTAAATTGTTATACGTAGTAAGTAATATGTTATATAATATATTAACTATATATGTGTAACTTTTAAGTATCCTAGCCAAGTCTGAATGATCAACAGCAGGAGCTGGCTCTATATTATTATCCTAGACTCCAAAGTTCAGCAAGGCTAGCATACGTGATAACTAAGAGAATTTCAGTAGGGTAATAAATAATAAGCAAGAGTTGTCTTCATAAGATTGTTATAGATTATATACTCAGCTGGGCTATCATGTGGGAAGCAAGAAGGGTTACCCTATTTTGATTTTCTTTTTGCCGACTAATTCCTCTCCTTGCTAAGCTATTACACCGAATTCCTCTTTGCCTAGTTCCAACTGAGGGTTCCTAGAGAACATACAACCCCTGTCTATTCCAGTTGGTTTCAAAGGAAATTCTAGCAACAAGGGTTCAAATTAAAAAGCAACTGAAGGTATATCTTTACTATGTTTCCAATTATGAATCCAAGAAAGTGACATTTTGTTAAATTAGAAGTTAGTATAACAGTGAATGATAATTAATTGTTATACATACGAAATTGTGATGCAATTTTGTTGGTTATGATTACGTTAGAGACAAGGTGCCTAGTAGTTGTTGTGCGATGATACAAGGTTGGAAACATAGAACAAAAAAAATTGGGTGGATTACAAGAACTCAATCTATAGAAATCAGTCCTTAAATAGAGCACACGTACACTGCTCGATAAAATGCCCAAATGAAATTCAAAGCTTAAAAATTAATAATTAACCAGAACTTTAAACTGGAATGTACTGGAATAGGTATAATAAGGTTACCTAAATAATTCAAATTAACCAAAACAAGTTTGAAAGCAAATTTGGAACAAAATGAAAGGTTACAAACAGTTGTGAACAAGCATTTTTGAAGCCTTGTTTGGGCAGCCTAGAGAGTCCAAATTAGGAAGTTTATAATTTATAAATATAGTCTTATATGATATATATAACATATTTTAATTTTGTCGTAATCAAGTATATGAGCTAAAAATCATAAAATCGTGACATGAGAAGGTTAAAACAAGGCTGCTGCCACGGCAACAGCAGTGCTCGTGTTTGGGCCATGGCTGGGAACTCCCTTGGATATTTAGTCAACACTGTTAAATTGCATAAGTTGTTCAGTTAATAGGTTTGAAGAATAGTGGAGCGTATCACCTACATAATAGCTAGAATTTAATGTAAACAAATTAGAAGTTATGAGTTCGCGAACTAGCGGCGGGGCAATGAAGGCAGCTGCCTGTGCAGCAGCTGCGTGCACAGCAATGTGCAGCAGTGTGCGTGCACAGCAGGCCAACTAGCAGCAGCAGTAGCTGCGTCGGCATGGGTGGGGAGGCTGTTGGCTGTGTGTGGCAGCAGTGCACAGCAGCCCAGCGCGCGCAGCGTGCCCATTATGTAGCAAGTCAGCAGCCGCGCCATAGCAACCCATGACGAACGAACCATGCAGTGCACCCTTAGCGAACGAGCCAGCAACAACAGCTTGGCTTAGCTGAGTTTTTTTGATGTTAAAACTCACAGCCCAGTAGTGGAAATTAAACCAACAACCGCTATGACTACTTTACCCAAATTAATTACATGGATTAATTCACTAATTACCCATCAAGTTAATTTCTTATTCCAAACACATGAACGTATAAAATTTGTAACGAAGTATAAATTATAAAACTAACAACATACGAGTTTAAACTTGGAATTGTTAAACCAAGTAAGAAGTGACAATTACTTTAAGTGGGTTGTTAGCATGTTAATGACCACGCAGGTAGCAGCACATGACTGCTATAATAATATTGGGCGAACTAGTTTGGCTTCAAGAAATAATTTGAAAACTTAACCATAAGGTTTAGCTTAAACTTTCCTAAACAAACAAATATATGGAATCTATAGTAATGATACCAGTCAATATAATTGAAGTAAGAATATAAAGGATAAAGTTTTAAAAGGTGTAAGTGTAGAAAATTTAAGGGGGGTTGTTTAAGTATTTTGTTAAGCGTGTTAAGTTTTAATACTAAAACTTATAGGAATAAATCTATAAAACGAGTTGGTAACTACAACGACGCCCAATACACAAAATAAGCTACTAATTCATCTTGAATACTTAAGTGAGGTGTAAAGAGGATGGGATAACCATATATTTAAATTACAAATAATTATAAACTAAAATCGTGAGGTATTCACGAACAAAAATCACGTCACCATTTATTAAAGCAATAAATGACTATCGAAAGCAAAAGAATAAGTGTTTTTGAAATGAATATAAGATTTTCTTTCAAAACATAGGAATGAAACTAATGATAAGGCCAACATAGATATTTAATATATCACCATACAAGTTATGTGTTATGGATATATGGCTAATATATTCATATATGTGACTGTGTTTGTATAGGATATGTGCAAGAAAGATAAACTGAACCTTATTACAATAGTCACCAAGCAAGGCAAGTATCCTGATCTCATTTATTTTTGAGCAAGTATCTCAATTCCTTTACTTTCAAAAAAGTTCATGTTTCGCCATTCTTTTTAATACAAGGTTATCTAATTTTATTCCAATCAGCTTCGAAAAATGATAAAGGTAAGATCATGTGTACTTGATGAAATTCGGTATACATTTACAGTTCAATGAAGGTCTAAGCTTTTTGTTTCGGCTAGACACAAGATTTGATTATTTCAATTCTTTCGCATTAAGTCTTGAAATATTTTCAGAATTGATAAAGCTGTTCATCCCTTTTGTTCTTATTTGGGTTGAACTTCAGACTAAGTAGAACATCCCTAACTTGGGAAAATTTTATATTGCGTCCTGGGGACGGTGACAGGGAACACAAGTGCTGTTCTAATAGATAGTATTGATCAATACAGGGCATAACGGGCTGATCACCCACCGTGCCCGTAAGACCAGACGGTTCACAGATGAATTTCTGATAAAACCTTTTCAAGAAAAGAAAAATAAACGTTCATGGTCTTGTGACCACTCAGTATCGGAATTCAGTATATCATTTCAAGAATATAAATGAGTTATACTGTCGTTTAAGAATCGTTCAGTTGCTTTATGATATTTATTCTGCTATCAAAGCATATCTCAAAGAGAACATTTATTTCTTGATATACGTGTTTATCAATTATTATTACTTGCTGAGCAATCAAATGGTCATTCTTGCTTTGAATATAAATGTTTTCCGCTAAGCCAGAACGCATAGAAGGGTCCGGAAAGGATAAAGGCAAGGGAAAGCTACAGGAGTAGTTATAAATGGCTGTTGTAATAGATAGACTTTTGTTTTAAAAATACAATACCTATCATGTAATAAAGATACTAAAGGTCTTCGTACCTGGGATAGATACCTCTGATATAATAATTATTATTATCTTTTATTATAAGCAGTTTGTATGAATGATATCGTGTAGCACCAAGTACATGTTTTAAGTACCCGGATTTGGGGGCGCCACAGGTTGGTATCAGAGCTTTAAGTTAGAAACCTTAAGAGGGAACCTTGGGTTATAACTTTAGGCTAGTAAGACTGCTGTTAAGCTTAGACTCATGTAGAGTGGACTCAGTGATGAAATATGGAGGTTCATCATAGGTCTTAATAAAAGATAATCAATACCTGTCTGTAACTGTTAATTGTATTAGTTAACTGTCTTATATTATGATCAGGTTATCTATTGAGTATTAATTGAGTTTTACTGGTTATGTGTAGATGGCAAGAGTCATAGGACAGCCAGTGGAGGTGGAGGAGCATAATGCTCCTATACCAATTAATGCAGAAATCCTGATTATTGACTCTGATACTGAGGGGGAAGAGGATCCTATTGAGGTAATAGATCCAGCGACCAATGCTCAGGAAGATGCTACTCAGCAGCAGCATGTTTTGCAGGATACATTAGCACAGATGGAGCATTTGAATCAGCATCTAGCTGACCAGAATACTCAGCTGACTACTAGTCTGCAAACAGCAGAGGCTAGGATTCATAATTTGGAGGGGCAGCTGGAGGAGCTTCAGGTTGACTACCACGGACTTAATAACATTAGGACTGCGGGGATTCAGCGTCAGGAAGCCTCCGACCTATATATGCAGTTTCTGGAAGCTAAGCTGAGAGAGTATACTGGAAGGATGGAATTGATGTCAAGGGCATACTCTACCTCCATTCAGCGAGTCCAGACGGCAGTCTGGAATGACCCACAGGAGACAGGATAACTTCCATATTCCATCTCACGAGCTAGAGTTATTGCCATATCTGAGATAGAGAGGATTGGATCCCTGTTTGTGGGTCAGGGTCAGCTTTGAGTTGGTTAGGTCTGAGAGTCTGTTGTACATAGTATCCAGGTTTTGAGATGGTTGTGTATAGGTTGTGTTAGTACTGGTTGGATGTTATCCACTTTTGGGAGCGGTAAGGAGTTAGATTCCTACTGCAGGGTACAGTTTTTGTGTATAGCACTCTTTTTGTAAGAGTTGGGTAACATCATATGTATGCTGGTGTCAGCCAAGTTATAGTAGTTGTAGCTATAAGATATGTAAGTTGCAGGTTATATTTAAACATGTTTAATATATATAAATGGTATTAGCTATGTTGGTGAAACTATGTTGTAGATAGGTATACATATTTGTATATATGTTGTAAATAGTTGGTAATGTAGGTATGAACTAGAAATCCCATCTTTTGTTATAATAATGGGATGTCTTTTGAGAATCCTAACTCAATAGTAGTTAAGGGTTAGGATATAAGAAATCTTTTGATATAAAGGTTAGAAATGGCATGTAAATAGCAAGTAAAATGCTATAGTATGGAAATAGCCAATGAGCTATTGAAATAACACAGATGTTCTGGGCTACTATAACAGAAGCATGTTTAATATAATATTAAATATGTTTTGTAATAATTGTGTGTTAAACATGGAATGAAATTGTTTGATACCTTTATTAGTTTAATAATAATAATAATAATAATAAACGAAAAAGAGTAGTATATAGCAAATAAAGGCTATAAGCTAAGAAAAGCATGTTTAACATGAAAATGATGACTAAATATGTTTTGTTTTAAGTATTATTATTAAACACTGTATTAGAATGCCTTAAAAACAAAGAAATTATTTAATAATAATAGATTTTATTAAACAGAAAATGCCACCAAAGTGGAGAGGAAGAGGAATACATAGAACTCAGAGAAATGAAACTGAAGAATCAGAAAGTGGGAATAGAAATAGAAATGAAGCTCAAGAAAACCCGATGCAGCAATTTATAGACTTGTTGATGGGAGCTGTCCAGAATAGGAATCCCCCTCAACTTAATGCAAATGTAGATCCAACAGCAGTTCATATCGCTAGCTTCAAAGACTTCAAAACTGTGGGACCTCCGGAGTTTAGAGGAACCACTGAACCTATAGACTGGATTAAAGAGATTGAGAAAGCCATTGAGATAGCAAGGGTGAACGATGAACAGAAAACTTCATTCGCTGCCTACATGCTAAAGGGGGAGGCAAATTTCTGGTGGGAAGCAAACAAGACCAGAGCTGGAGAAGGAGTAATTAGCTGGGAAAGATTCAAGGAAATCTTTTTCGAGAATTATTTCCCAGAAAGCATGCAGAATAGAATGGAAGTTCGATTCTTAGAACTGAAACAAGGGGACATGACTGTGCCCCAATATGCTGCAAAATTTAATGAGTTGGCTAGGTTTGCTCCACACCAAGTGGATACTGAAGAAAGGAAGGCGAGAAGGTTTGAGCAGGGCCTGAAACCCTAGCTCTACAACAAGATCTCAGTGTTGCAGATTGGTTCTTTTGGATCAATCTTAGAAAAGGCCATCATAAGCCTCTATAATAAAGAGAAGAAGAATAAAGTTAAAATCGAAGGAGTAGTTAGACCTGAGGGAGGCAGTGGAAGTGGAAAGAGAAAATGGAAAAACTCCGGGAATACTGAAAATAATCAGGGAGACCCAAAGAAAAGGGTCGAACAATGTAATAAATGTGGGAAAAATCACTCAGGAGATTGTTTGAAGGGAAGATCGGTATGTTATAACTGCGGACAGGAGGGACACATCTCTCCTAACTGCCCAAATCCAAGAAAGAATAGCGAATGTTTTATTTGTGGGTCGACGGACCATATGGCAAGGAATTGCCCAAAGAAAAGGATCGATGGGGGAAACTCCAATACAGGGAATAACAGTGGAAAGCTAGCTATAACTGGTCCAACTCCACCAAATAGACTAACCGCGAGGAACTTTGATATGACGGTCCAAGACACAGCAACAGCCAGAGGTGGAATTTCAGGTACTATTCCGATCAATTATATACATGTATATGTTTGAGTCGGATGCGACCTATTTTTCTTTAAATAGTAAGATTACATATACCTTTAGGGACATTAAAATTCTTTAACTATAAGAATAAGCAAGAGAATTTCAGGAGAAGAAATAAGTTAGAAATATCATCCATTATTAAGGAATAATAAAAAGGTTGAAAGAGGAATTCGAGTTCCAATTAGTAACCAAGTTAAATGATGTCAGTTAAATATAAAATGTTAATTTCGACAATATCTTATCGGAATTCCTTTCGCGTTAAATTTCTAGAAGAACATGCAGAAGTAAATGGAAGCGTATCTAAGATGGATCGAATCCCTGTCTCGAGTAAAATTTGTGTATAATAATATTTATCATACGAATAAAAGCGCGTAGTATTATGAAGGTTCGTATGCAAGAAATAACTGACAACAGTATGCTGGAACCAGAATGCAAACAGACGACAAGCAATCGATTAAAATTCGTATCATTTCAAGATCAATAACAGAAGTAGGCTAATCAACATCGGCAAAGGCAACGTGAAAATTTGAAGAAAAGTTATCCTTATAATTTTTAAGTAGTTTTGTTTTGCGAAGAATTGGAGAAGTGGCCTATGAAGTAGCGTTACCTCTAGAATTAGAATATGTTCATAAAGTGTTTCACGTGTCGGTCTTACGACCATATAAGCTAGATTATAAACACGTGATAGAATACGAGCCTATTCAATTTGAAAAGAAATTAACGTATGAAGAAGTTCCTATTCAGATAATTGATAGGAAAGAACAAGTCCTTAGAAATAAGATAATACCTTCAGTCAAAGTATTATGGAGAAACCAAAATGCCGAAGAGGCAACGTGGGAATTAAAAGAAAAGATGAAAACGAACTATCCTTATTTATTTGAGTAGTGTTGTTTTACGATTCCGGGGACGGAATCTTTATAAGGAGGGAAGAATGTAATAACTCAAACTTTCTGGTAATTACCAAATAAGAATTTCGTGGATAAAATTTTTTTTATTATGTGATCTGTATACATGTGGAGTATGAGAAATATTTGATTTCAGTGTGATAAATATATATATATATATATATATATATATATATATATATATATATATATATATATTACACGTATCTAGTTGTTTGAGATAAATTTTTAGGTAGAACGAAAATAGGAATTATATAATTGTGCAAATTTTATGGTATGGATTATATATTTAAATAATTTATGAAATTAAATTATTTAAAGAGGTGGGTGTTAAGGATAGTAAATAAGGGAATTATTTCCATGTTTGTTGAAAAAGGAAATAACTAACTTAGAAATATCAAATTAGAATATTCATTGAATTAAGTGGATTAAAATAATTTAGTATATTAAATTATTTCAATGTGATGAAATGATTTCATTAAATAAATTATTTTATTCACTGAGTGAGATATATTCTATGAAAAGAAAATAAGAGGTAATATATATATATATATATATATATATGTGTGTGTGTGTGTGTGTGTGTGTGTGTGAGAGAGAGAGAGTAAATTGTTATACGTAGTAAGTAATATGTTATATAATATATTAACTATATATGTGTAACTTTTAAGTATCCTAGCCAAGTCTGAATGATCAACAGCAGGAGCTGGCTCTATATTATTATCCTAGACTCCAAAGTTCAGCAAGGCTAGCATACCTGATAACTAAGAGAATTTCAGTAGGGTAATAAATAATAAGCAGGAGCTGTCTTCATAAGATTGTTATAGATTATATACTCAGCTAGGCTATCACGTGGGAAGCAAGAAGGGTTACCCTGTTTTGATTTTCTTTCTGCCGACTGATTCCTCTCCTTGCTAAGCTATTACACTGAATTCCTCTTTGCCTAGTTCCAACCGAGGGTTCCTAGAGAACATACAACCCCTGTCTATTACAGTTGGTTTCAAAGGAAATTCTAGCAACAAGGGTTCAAATTAAAAAACAACTGAAGGTATATCTTTACTATGTTTCCAATTATGAATCCAAGAAAGTGACGTTTTGTTAAATTAGAAGTTAGTATAAAAGTGAATGATAATTAATTGTTATACATACGAAATTGTGATGCAATTTTGTTGGTTATGATTACGTTAGAGACAAGGTGCCTAGTAGTTTTTGTGCGATGATACAAAGTTGGAAACATAGAACAAAAAAAATTGGGTGGATTACATGAACTCAATCTATAGAAATCAGTCCTTAAATAGAGCACACGTACACTGCTCGATAAAATGCCCAAATGAAATTCAAAGCTTAAAAATTAATAATTAACCAGAACTTTAAACAAGAATGTACTGGAATAGGTATAATAAGGTTACCTAAATAATTCAAATTAACCAAAACAAGTTTGAAAGCAAATTTGGAACAAAACGAAAGGTTACAAACAGTTGTGAACAAGCATTTTTGAAGCCTTGTTTGGGCAGCCTAGAGAGTCCAAATTAGGAAGTTTATAATTTATAAATATAGTCTTATATGATATATATATAACATATTTTAATTTTGTCGTAATCAAGTATATGAGCTAAAAATCATAAAATCGCGAAATGAGAAGGTTAAAACAGGGCTGTTGCCACGGCAGCAGTAGTGCTCGTGTTTGGGCCACGGCTGGGAACTCCCTTGGATATTTAGTCAACACTATTAAATTGCATAAGTTGTTCAGTTAATAGGTTTGAAGAATAGTGGAGCGTATCACCTACATAATAGCTAGAATTTAATGTAAACAAATTAGAAGTTATGAGTTCGCGAACTAGCGGCGGGGCAAAGAAGGCCGCTGCCTGTGCAGCAGCTGCGTGGACAGCAATGTGCAGCAGCGTGCGTGCACAGCAGGCCAACTAGCAGCAGCAGTAGCTGCGTCGACATGGGTGGGGAGGCTGTTAGCTGTGTGTGGCAGCAGTGCACAGCTGCCCAGCGCGGGCAGCGTGCCGATTATGCAGCAAGTCAGCAGCCGCGCCATAGCAACCCATGACGAACGAACCATGCAACGCACCCTTAGCGAACGAGCCAGCAACAGCAGCTTGGCTTAGCTGAGTTTTTTTGATGTTAAAACTCACAGCCCAGTAGTGGAAATTAAACCAAATTAATTACATGGATTAATTCACTAATTACCCATCAAGTTAGTTTCTTATTCCAAACACATGAACGTATAAAATTTGTAACGAAGTATAAATTATAAAACTAACAACATACGCGTTTAAACTTGGAATTGTTAAACCAAGTAAGAAGTGACAATTACTTTAAATGGGTTGTTAGCATGCTAATGACCACGCAGGTAGCAGCACATGACTGCTATAATAATATTGGGCGAACTAGTTTGGCTTCAAGAAATAATTTGAAAACTTAACCATAAGGTTTAGCTTAAAATTTCCTAAACAAACAAATATATGGAATCTATAGTAAAGATACCAGTCAATATAATTGAAGTAACAATATAAAGGATAAAGTTTTAAAAGGTGTAAGTGTAGAAAATTTAAGGGGGGCTGTTTAAGTATTTTGTCAAGCGTGTTAAGTTTTAATACTAAAACTTATAGGAATAAATCTATAAAACGAGTTGGTAACTACAACGACGCCCAATACACAAAATAAGCTACTAATTCATCTTGAATACTTAAGTTAGGTGTAAAGAGGATGGGATAACCATATATTTAAATTACAAATAATTATAAACTAAAATCGTGAGGTATTCACGAACAAAAATCACGTCACCATTTATTAAAGCAATAAATGACTATCGAAAGCAAAAGAATAAGTGTTTTTGAAACGAATATAAGATTTTCTTTCAAAACATAGGAATGAAACTAATGATAAGGCCAACATAGATATTTAATATATCACCATACAACTTATGTGTTATGGATATATGGCTAATATATTCATATATGTGACTATGTTTGTATAGGATCTGTGCAAGAAAGATAAACTGAACCTTATTACAATAGTCACCAAGCAAGGCAAGTATCCTGATCTCATTTATTTTTGAGCAAGTATCTCAATTCCTTTCCTTTCAAATAAGTTCATGTTTCACCATTCTTTTTAATACAAGGTTATCTAATTTTATTCCAATCAGCTTCTAAAAATGATAAAGGTAAGATCATGTGTACTTGATGAAATTCGGTATACATTTACAGTTCAATGAAGGTCTAAGCTTTTTGTTTCGGCTAGACACAAGATTTGATTATTTCAATTCTTTCGCATTAAGTCTTGAAATATTTTCAGAATTGATAAAGCTGTTCATCCCTTTTGTTCTTATTTGGGTTGAACTTCAGACTAAGTAGAACATCCCTAACTTGGGAAAATTTTATATTGCGTCCTGGGGACGGTGACAGGGAACACAAGTGCTGTTCTAATAGATAGTATTGATCAATACAGGGCATAACGGGCTGATCACCCACCGTGCCCGTAAGACCAGACGGTTCACAGATGAATTTCTGATAAAACCTTTTCAAGAAAAGAAAAATAAACGTTCATGGCCTTGTGACCACTCAGTATCGGAATTCAGTATATCATTTCAAGAATATAAATGAGTTATACTGTCGTTTAAGAATCGTTCAGTTGCTTTATGATATTTATTCTGCTATCAAAGCATATCTCAAAGAGAACATTTATTTCTTGATATACGTGTTTATCAATTATTATTACTTGTTGAGCAATCAAATGCTCATTCTTGCTTTGAATATAAATGTTTTCCGCTAAGCCAGAACGCATAGAATGGTCCGGAAAGGATAAAGGCAAGGGAAAGCTACAGGAGTAGTTATAAATGGCTATTGTAATAGATAGTATTGATCATAAAAATACAATACCTATCATGTAATAAAGATACTAAAGGTCTTCGTACCTGGGATAGATACCTCTGATATAATAATTATTATTATCTTTTATTATAAGCAGTTTGTATGAATGATATCGTGTAGCACCAAGTACGGGTTTTAAGTACCCGGATTTGGGGGCGCCACAATGTCAGCCTGCCTGAGTTACTTAAACATGTTGAAAACTGTAAAGAGTTACTTTCCAACCAAGAAAGACCAAGTCTTACTGGTAGATGATTCTTCTAGGAAGCGGAAGAGGGCTGCCAAAGGATCTTCTTAAAAGAAGAACAATTCAAAGAAGGTAAATGAAAAGGCAAAAACAAAGAACAATAAGAACAAGACTGATGCAGATAGCAAAGGAGTTTGTTTCCACTGCAATAAGCCTAGATACTAGAAAGGAAACTATAAGGAGAATCTTACAGAGGCTAACCTGAAGAAGCTTAGTGAAGTTTCGGTTACAAATACAGGTTTGTTCATGATTAAAAAATAAATCTTTCTGTAAGTTAAGGTTCTACTTGGGTATTGAATACCGGTTGTAGTTCTCACGTATGCAATCTAATGCAGAGACTAAGCAGAAGTAGAAAGCTAAACAAAGAGTAAGTAATCTTATGTGTGGGAATAGAGCAAAGGTTGCTGCATTAACCATAGGAACTTATAGTTTAGCATTGCCTACGGGCAAGTCTATTAAGTTAATAAGTTGTTATTATGTTCCAGTTCTTATTAGAAACATTAGAACTTTCGTTGTTGGACAAGGAAGGTTCTGGTATTATATTTAAGAACAATTGTTGTTCTATTTATAATGATAATGTTTTGTTTGAAACTGGAAGATCACTTGATGGACTTTGTAAACTTGACTTACATGAAAAATAATTTTGCAAATTGAACAAATTAGTAAAAGAAAAGGAGATGATCATTCAAAGAGTTGAATATGTGTATTTGATGAAATACAAGTTTGAATCATTTGAAAGGTTCAAAGAATTCATAAGTGAAACATATTGACAAAGTATTAAGATTCTTTGATCATATCGAGGAAAAAAATACTTGTGCAATGAGTTTCTAGATCATCTCAAAATGGTATTTTCTCATAATGGACACCTCCTGATACGCAATAATTGATTGGTGTATCTAAAAGGAGAAATTGTACCTTGTTGGACATGGTGCAGTCCATAATGATTTTTACCGACATTCTAGTATCCATCTGGGGTTATGCCCTAGAAACGGCTGCATATCTACAAAATAAGGTAACCTCAAAATCCAGCCCCAAGACTCCATAAAGGTTATGGATAGGAAGGATTCCTACTCTTAAGTATGTTAAGATAAGGGGTTATCCAGCTTATGTGAAAAGGTTTCAAAGATAAGTTTGGGACAAAAATCTGACAAGTGGAGATTTGTGGGATATCCTAAAGAAAGTTTAGGGTATTATTACTATAATCCTACACGCTGCCTTCTTAGATAAAGGTGTTTATCATTGAAGGAGCTAGTGGGAGGGTAATAGATCTTGAAAGAGTTCAAGAACCACAAAGCACTTTAAGTCGAACCGAGGAACTTGTAGATAGATCTATTGTACCACAACCGAATCGTAAATCTGGAAGAGTACCGAAGATACCTAGGAGGTATGGATTCTTCATAGAGGATGATGATGAGGTACACATCATAAAGGATGATGATCCAGTTATATACGATGAGGCTATGAGTAGAAGACACTCAGAGAAATGACAGATGGCCATGAAATCCGAAATGGACTCTATGTATGAGAACCAAGTATAGACTCTGGTTACTCCACAAAAGGGCATAGTGCCTAGAGTGTGAATATGGGTCTTTAAGAGAAAGACTGGGGCAAATGGCAAGGTGGAGACCTATAAGACCAGACCTGTTTAAAAGGTTTTTCAAGTCAAGGAGTTGACTGTGATAAAACCTTATTACCGGGTAATGCTCAAGTCCATTTGGATTTTGCTTGTGATTGCAGCTTATTACGAAATCTGGCAAAATGGATGTGGAGACACCCTTCCTCAATGAAGACTTGAGGAGAATGTATGTATGATACAGCCAGATAAATTTATTTCAAAGGTTGAAACAAATCGTGTTTTAAGCTACAATGATCCATTGATAGATTGAAGCAAGCTTCTCAAAGATGGAACATTCGTTTTGATGAGAGAATCAAAAGAGTTTGATTTTATCAAAAACGAGAATAAACCTAGTGTGTACAAAAGGTTTAGTGGGAGCACTGTGACATTCCTAGTATTATATGTTGATATACTACTGATAAGGAATAACACACCAGTGCTACAATCAGTAAAGATAAAATTGTTTAAACATTCCTCCATGAATGACTTGGGAGGAACATCCTATAAATTGGGGATATAAATCTATATAGATAGATTTAAAAGGATGTTCGGCTTGACCCTAAGAACGTATATTCATTTGATGCTAAAGGCGTTTAGCATGGCAAACTCCAAGAGAGGTCTCATGATGATGAGCCATGGAGTGCATCTCTCTAAAATTGTCTCCAATTAAAGAGAGATCATATGAGTTACTATCATGTATGCAGTGAATATACAAGGCCTGATGTTGATCAGTCATATTCTGGAGATGTTCACTGTAAGACATTGATAAACATCTTTAAGTACTTAACCGGTACTGAAGATGTGATCATGATTCATGGTAGGTCTGAATTAAAACTAGAGGACTAAACAGACTCAAGTTTTTCAGACTGACCAAGACGATAACAAATCCACTTTAAGGTAAATTGTTACCTTGAAAGGTGGTGCAGTGAATTGGAAAAGCTCCAAACAGCAAAGAGTTGTTGATTTAGTGACAAAGACAAAGTATATAGTTGTAAATGAAGCTGCAAGTTTGATTGTTTGGATGAAAAGTTCATTACAGAACTAGGAATAGTTCCAAAGTCTCATCTTGGATTCAAACATGTGTTGCGGTACTTTCATTTGATTAGTGGAATCATTGAAAGAGGAAAAGTCACTATAGAGATAGTGGACTCTCGAGAACAACATTGCATATCCATCTACTGAAGCTTTATCCAACAGCAGGATGATCGTCACTTAGAGAAGAAGGGTATTAGATACCATGGCGATTGGCTTTAGTGCAAGTAGGAGATTGAAAGTAGTATGCACATAAGCCAATCATATTTGATATGATGTAGCATATACTTTGTAATCTTAGTCGTTTGTTAAAGGCATTTTACTTTATCTACATGATGCTATTATATTGAATGTGATAAACCCATAGTTTTGAGCAATGCTTTTAGAATCATGATGGTGATCATGCTAATGAGATCTAAATTCTAGATAGCTCACAAACTAAAATCGTTCCTAATCGATGGATTACTAAAAAGGGGATTAGTGAATCCGGATAGATTAGTACATACGTTGCTTGCTCTTATGAAGAGGATGATTTATCTCATAATCATTTGTGTGGAGACACTAAAGCAAGTATGTAGGTGCTTATTAGAGAATAAGTTCACTGAACGTGGCTCGCTAAGGAATACCTAATGGAGTTTTACTCGCCTGTCAATAGGAATTCCTCTAGTGATAGTAGTACAAGTGATCCTTGGACTTGAGATCATCATAGTATCTTGTGTATGATGAGTTATACTTTGACATGTCCTTTAAGACCTTTAGGGTATATCAAAGGGTATGATTGGGTATAATAAGTTATACATGGAGATAGGTGAATGATCAACAAAGAATCTACCACTTCTAGTAAAAGGAGAGAATGTCCTATGTGACTCAATAAATGACGACTCAGAAGTTTGGCCAAAGCATAATGAAATTAGAAAGGAGTTTCTAATTTGCATTATCAGAGTTGTGCATTTGAGAATCGAAATACATATAATTAAATAAAATAAGACTTGACAGTAATTCCATGTCTTATATTTAATTGGGACATTGTATGGTAGAAGGATTGAATTGTACGGTAACTATTCACTGAAAGGTTCTTTTGCGATTAATGTTGAAATCTATATTATCTGGAAAGTCGTTGATCGCTAAGGGGCTTACCCTTATTGTAGAATAAATATTATTTATTTAAATGAATTAAATAATTTAATTTATTTATTTAAATAAGATTAGAATTGTTCTAATTGATTTATTCACAACCGGTTTAATATGGAGAACCTAAAAGGTCACACCGCAAAAGGAAAATATTTGTTTAAGAAGTAAATAGCATAATTGTAATAATAAGTTAAGTGTATTTAATTTAATCTATGGAGATAAAATAAATTAAATAGCTTAATATTTATTATTTAATATTTTAGAAATATTAAATATAAATTAATAAGAGGAGTCTTATTATTATTATTACCATTACTATTATTTAATTCCTAATAGGGATTGGGAATTAATTAATAGAAGTACTCTCTCATAAATTCCTAATTGGATTAGGAGTTTAATTAATTAATGGAGTTTAATTAAAATAAAAACCCTAATCCTAAATAGTTTAGGAGGGTTCCCTATATTTATAAATAAGAGGAGTCTTATCATGATTTAGGGTTAAACAGTTACATACTCTTCCATAAGAATTGGAGAGAGAGTATTTGCAATTTCTATAGAGATAGAAACTAGGGTTTTGCCAACACCCATCTTCTTTAACAACTATTATTCCTTGGTGGATCACCTCTAGAGGCCAAACACTTGGGTGGCTAACGTTGATCAAATGAAGGAATTTAATCGGTGGAATTCAAGAAGAACGCGAAGGATTTGGTGGTGAACTCGTACCTGTGGAAGCATGGTTCTACAAGGGTATGATTCTCATACTTTATCTCTTTCGTTTAATTGATAATTGAGCACATGGATGATCATGGTGATGGTTTGTATGAAAAATTTTAAAATCCGTTTTATTGCACTTCCGCACTATTTATGTAATTTGATTGCATGTTCGCGCTATATACAAACCTAACAGAGTGCATCTTCTAATTTAAGACTACAATCTTTCCTATTTGGTTTGACTACCTTCTCCAGAATGGACTTCGCTTCCCTATTAGATACCTCAGCTTGGCTATTACTTTGTGGATGATAGGATGTAGAGATTATGTGTATCACATTATACTTTTAAACAATGCTGCTAACACCCTATTGCAAAAGTGAGTTCCTCTATCATTGATAATGGCTCTTGGAATTCCAAACCTGTTAAAGATGTTAGATTTGACAAAATTTGTAACAACTTTAGAGTCATCAGTCTTGGTGGCTTTAGCTTCCACCCATTTTGAAACATAATCAACAGCCAAAAAAAATATAAACATTAACAAAAGATGAAGGAAATGGTCCCATAAAATCAATACCCCAAACATCAAAAATTCCAACAGTTATAATAGGGGTTTATGGCATTTGATTTCTTTGTTAGATATTACCTAACTTTTGACAATTTTCACATGATTTACAAAATAGATAAGAGCCTTTAAAAATTATCGACCAATAAAAACCACATTATAAAACTTTATGATCTGTTCTTTTTTGTCCAAAGTGTCCTCCACAAGTATAAGAATGACAAAAGATTAGAATAGACAAAAATTCATGATTGACACACCTTCTAACTACCTGATTAGCACAGAATTTTCATAAATATAGATCATCCCATACATAATACTTGACATCACTCTTAAGTTTATCTTTCTGATGTCTAGAAAATTTACTAGGAACATGTGCGTTTGCTAAGTAATTTACAATATCAACATAACAGGGTCATTCCTCATTAATGGCAAGTAGATGCTCATCTAGAAAGGAATCATGTAATGGTAGTGCATTTTCATCCCTTAACAGTCTACTCAAGTGATCTACAACCAAGTTATCTGCTTCTCTCTTGTCTTTGATCTCCAAATCAAATTCTTGTAGCACCAAAATTCATCTTATATATCTTGGCTTTGAGTCTTTCTTAGTCAACAAATACCTAAGAGCAACATGGTCAGAATAAACTACTACTTTAGTTCCAAGTAAATATGATCTAAACTTATCTAAAACAAAAATAACAGATAAGAGTTCTTTTTAGTCGTAATGTAGTTAATCTGAGCAAGGTTTAGAGTTCTTGATGCATAGTAAATGACATGCACAACTTTGTCAATACTTTAGCCCAAAATAGCTCCCATTGCATAGTTACTTGCATCACACATGATTTCAAAAGGCAGCTTCCAATTTGGTAGTTGAATTACAGGTGCAGAGGTTTATAGGCTCTTTCACTTGTCAAATGCCTCCTTACACTCATCGTTAAACTAGAACTCCACATCTTTTTATAGCAGCTTACACAATGGCAAAGCTATTTTTGAGAAGTCTTTGATAAACCTTCGATAGAAACCTGCATGTCCAAGAAAAGAACGAATCTCCAGCACACTTACAAGGTAAGGCAAAGTAGTAATAATCTCTATCTTAGCTCTATCTACTTCTAATCCTTTAGTTGAAACAACATGGCCAAGTACTATACCTTGTTCTACCATAAAATGATATTTTTCCCAATTAAGAACAAGATTAGTTTCTAAGCATCTATCAAGCACTTTAGTTAAATTATCAAGACAGACATCTAAAGAATTACCATAAATTGTGAAGTCATCCATAAAAACTTCAATACAACTTTCTAGAAGATTAGAAAACAAACTTACCATGCATTACCTGGTGCATTACAAAGTCCAAAGGACATTCTTCTATAAGCAAAAGTACCATAAGGGCATGTGAAAGTGGTCTTATCTTGATCTTCTAGGGCTATCAATTTTTGTTTGTAACCTGAGAATCCATCTAGAAAACAATAGTAAGTATGGTCAGCCAATATTTCAAACATTTGGTCAATAAAAGGGAGAGGAAAATGATCTTTCCTAGTAACTGAATTTAATTTCCATAATCAATACACACTCTCCAGCATGTTTACATTCTCGTTGGCACCAACTCATTATTGTTATTCTGGACAACTGTGATTCCAGATTTCTTTGGAACTACCTGGACTGGACTCACCCATTGGATGTCTGAAATTGGGTATATAATACCTGCATCAAGCAATTTTAGCACTTCTTTCTTTACTACCTCCATCATAGGTGGGTACAGTCTTCTATGAGCTTCTCTGGTAGGTTTGGCTCCTTCTTCTAACAAGATCTTATGCATACACACAGCAAGACTTGTGCTTTTGATATTTGCAATGGTCCAACCAAAAACTGTTATATGATCCCTAAGGATTCTCAGCAGCTTGTCTTCTTGTACTTTCGTCAAATTATTGGCAATAAACACTGGCAGGGTGTAATCTTTTCCCAAGTAAGCATACTTCAAATGGGTTGGCTGTTGGGATATTTGTATGTATAACAAATATGACGCATACACGCAAGTGCACGTGATCCACAAGTAATATAACGTAAGTAAAGTATCGATCCCACGAGGAATAGAAGTTTCATTCCACTAATATATTACATGCTCATTTTGTCTTCTCTTGACTTATTTTGATTCCCCACTGATAAAGCTTCATTCCACTAATTCCTTAAAATCTGGCATTGCATGATTTTTGGTAGTGCTGCTTCGCTGTCTGGAACGTCTCTGCATGGCTGGCTGGCGACAGGCGCAGCTACGCTAGAATCCTTTGCAAAATGGGCGCAGCTGCGCTGAGGGCTTCAGCAGGAAAAAGGGAGGGCGCAGCTATGTCGACCTCAAGGCCAAGCTGGGCGCAGCTGCGCTGGAAGGTTCTGGGCGCAGGGCACGGGCGCAGCTGCACTGGCTTCCAAGCCAAATTGGGCGCAGCTGCGCTGTTTGTCAGTCTGCTACTGCACTACTGTACTCAGTCTGATTCCTCGATTCACGCGTACTGTGCAAGTAACAATTTTTCATTTAGCTCCCAAGCAACAAATGCATCATAACTCGTGTCAAAATAACCAAAAACTATGCAAAAGTCATAGAATGTAAATAGTGAAGCGATACTAAAAAGAAGAGAAAAATGCATGAAAACATACTCTGGAGCTACTAGTTAAGCAATAAATGAAGCAGAATAGTATCCAATAAGTAGGTATGAAACCTACTTATTAAATACCCCCAAACTTGAACTGTTGCTTGCCCTCAAGCAGTTACAATGAAATGAAAGCAACATGGATGAAATGCAATAATCTATAAATGCACCATGAATCCTCATCAATTAGTAAACACTCCAAGTGCTTTGCCTCAGAATAATCACGATCATAAATACATAAGGCTCCTAACCAAAACTTAGTTCATGTACCATGACAGTTATGCAAATCAAACCTTGTAATAATTGAAAACAGTGAGTGTGTGCAGTAATCATCAAACTTATAACAACCCAAATGATTCTCATAATATGTTTCTTAGGGGGAAATTTGTATACTCCAACTTGTAAGCACAACAAATGGGGTGAGTTGTAGCTGCAAAACTGCAATGTCTAGAGTGGGGACTGACTTGGAGGCTATTAGGACTATGATGCTTGGTTGTGCAATGCCTAGTTTCCTTAGGCTTTTCAATGATACCCATGTAGCGAGCTTTCGACCAACGACTCCCAAACCAAATAGTTTTAGGGCGCTAGGTGTAGAGACATCCCCTAGGGCGTACTTACTCGAGTATCAAAGGCCACAAAACTAGGCTAACTAAGCATTTATTCATATTTTTTTTCAGTGATAATAATAAACAACAACGAGTGCGTTTTACGCTCCATCTCGTTGTTCAAATGCTCCACTAAGCTTTCCCCCAAACTTAGACACTTGCGTTGTCTCAACTTACACTACCCTCATTTGCTTTTCTTTTATTAACACATCAATTTCTCCCCAGAACTTAATTATGCAAATCTTTAGGCTACTTAGTAAGATAACTACTGAAGGCGTGCTAATCGGTTCTATCAGACTTAAAACAAGAGAAGATTTGCAGTATATCATGGCATTCGACCCAAGCCTTAGCATTTAGCATTTTAAACAAAAATCTCATCACAGGCAAGTGAGAATGTTTACTAATCTAGATGTTAGGATTATGCAAACTAAACTACATGATATGATATGCATGAAATTTTTTTATTTTTTATTTTAATTTTTTTTTATTCATGCAAATATTAATAAAAATTAAAGAAAACAAGCAAATAAACTAACAATAAAAACAGATAAATAAAAAGCATCACAAATAGGCAGGCCCCTAATAATCCCAAACTTAAAATATGCAATGTCCTCATTGGAGATAAAAGGGTAAGGAGATACTCCCCTAAGAGTCGTCCTCGGCGCCGCCAGGCGGTGTGTCAGCCGGTAGTACATGACTCACAAGATAGTTGACAACATCAGCGAACCATGGGATCTCAGATGTTACTGCAAATAACTATTCATCAGGGAAACAATCGTTTATTTCAGCCTTATCTTTACCTTGTCGCTACGGATTGTCTAATCTGGAGAGATGATCAGCTAAAAAGTTCTTCGTGCCTTTCTTGTCCCTTATTTTCAAGTCAAATTCTTGGAGCAAAAGGATCCACCTGATTAATCTTGGTTTGGCATCTTTCTTTGAAATCAAATATCGGATCGCTTCATGGTCTGTGTACACCACTACCTTTGTTCCAATAAGATAGGACCGGAACTTGTCGAATGCATAAACAACAGCGAGTAGTTCCTTCTCGGTGGTGGTGTAATTCATTTGGGCGACTGAGAGTGTTTTGCTGGCGTAGTAGACTGCATGTAGAACCTTATCTCTGCGATATCCCAATACCACGCCCACAGCGTAATCACTAGCATCATACATAAGCTCAAATGGTAGAGACCAGTCCGGTGCCACTATCACAGGTGCTGTTGTCAACTTCTTTTTCAACAACTCAAAGGCTGCTAAGCAATTTTCATCGAATATGAATGGGACATCCTTTTCCAATAGATTGCACAGGGGTTTTGTGATTTTCGAGAAGTCTTTGATAAATCTACGGTAGAACCCAGCATGGTCCAAAAAACTCCGAACTCCCTTTACAGAAGTTGGTGGAGGCAATTTCTTGATGGTTTCTAATTTTGCTTTATCCACCTCCAAACCTTTTTCTGAGACTTTGTGTCCCAATATTATTCCTTCTTGAACCATGAAGTGATATTTCTCCCAATTAAGCACAAGGTTTGTTTCCACGCATCTCTTCAGTACCATGATCAAATTTTCTAGACAGCTGTCGAAGGAATTTCTGAACACTGAGAAATCATCCATAAAAACCTCCATGTTGATTTCTGCCATGTCAGAAAATATTGCCATCATGCACAGTTAAAATGTGGCTGGAGCATTACATAGACCGAAGGACATTCACCTGAAAGCAAAAGTTCCATATGGACAAGTAAAAGTTATCTTCTCTTGATCCTCTGGAGCGATGGCAATTTGATTATAACCAGAATATCCGTCAAGCAAACAGTAGTATTCATGCCCTGCTAGTCTGTCCAACATTTGATCTATGAATGGAAGTGGGAAGTGATCTTTCCTCGTGGCTTTGTTGAGCTTTCGATAGTCCATACAGACTCTCCATCCTGTGACTGTTCGAGTAGGTATCAACTCGTTGTTCTCATTTCTTACCACAGTTATTCCTCCCTTCTTTGGTACACACTGCACAGGGCTCACCCACGGACTGTCACAGATGGGGTAGATGATCCCATCGTCTAGCCATTTCAGAATTTCTCCTTTTACCACCTATTTCATGATGGGATTTAGCCTTCTTTGATGCTCTATTGTAGGTTTGCTGTCATCTTCCATCAGGATTTTGTGCATGCAAAATGAGGGGTTGATTCTTTTTATATCAGCAATGGTCCATCCAATAGCCCCTTGGAATTCTCGAAGGATTCTTATCAGCTTACCTTCCTGTAAAGAGGTTAGTGCAGAAGAAATAATGACAGGTAATGTATCTGAAGTGCCTAGGTATGCGTACCTGAGGTGATTTGGCAAGGGCTTAAGCTCAAGTTTTGGAGGTACCTCTCTAGATGGTTTCAAATGAGATGAGGCTTTATTTGAGCTTTTCAAGGGCTCAATTGGTACATTGAACCTTGCCATCCTTGGTAATGCATCTAGCGAATGGACATACTCACAGTTCTCGGGCTCGTCCAAGTCTATGTCCCCTGTCAGTGTCATCTCAAGCAGGTCACTACGTGTGGCTTTCATGAATTCCTCGGTCATTGCACTTTCAATGATATCTACTCGGAAACAATCTTCCTCATCGGCCGGGAATTTCATCGCTTTAAAGACATTAAAGGTGACTTCTTGGTCTTGAACCATCATTGTCAATTCTCCCTTTTGTACATCAATGAGAGTCCTCCCGGTAGCTAAAAATGGCCTCCCAAGTATGATGGAAATATCCTTGTCTTCCTCGAAGTCTAGAATTATGAAGTCAGTTGGGAATATGAACTTATCAACCTTAACAAGAACATCCTCCATTATTCCTCTCGGGTAGGTAACTGAACCATTCGCTAGCTGAAGAGAGACATTTGTTGGCTTGGGTGCTGGTAATCCCAACTGAGTAAAGACGGACAATGGCATGAGATTAATGCTCGCACCAAGATCACATAAGCATTTCTTGAATGACAGGTCTCCAATGGTGCAAGGAATGGTGAAACTGCCCGGATCCTTTAACTTTGGAGGTAGCTTTCTTTGTAATACCGCACTGCATTCTTCTGTCAAAGCTACAATTTCAAAATCTTGTAATTTCTTCTTCCTTGACAGAATCCCCTTCATGAACTTGGCATAGCTCGGCATTTGCTCCAAGGCTTCTGCAAATGGTATGTTGATTTGAAGCTTTTTGAAAACCTCAAGAAACTTAGAGAATTATTTGTCCAATTTCTGCGTTTGCTACCTCTGAGGGTACGGAACTGGTGGATAATATCTGGTGGGAGGGGGTTGAGTCTTTTCTGTGCTTTTTATTGATGTGGGCTCCGATTTGTCTATGTTATCTTCCTCTCCAAAAATTTCAGCAGAGTCAGTTTCTGGGAAGGGCGCAACTGCGCTGGCTCCCCTTGCACAATGGGCGCAGCTGCGCCGGTAGGATCGACCTCTGGAGAAGGGCGCAGCTGCGCTGGATTCTTCTGTGAGATGGGCACAGCTGCGCTGGTTGGCAGAGTCTGCTTCCCACTTCTGAGGGTGACAGCTTGGCATTGCTCCTTTCCATTTCTCCTTGGATTGATTTCTTTGTCGCTAGGAAGAGTCCCCTGAGGTCTATTAGATAACAAGATGAACAATTGACTCATTTGGTTTTCCAAATTCTTGAAACCCAATGCTTGGCCTTGCTCCAACTTGTCAGATTTGGTCATGTATCTCTCCAACTTTTCATTCATATCAGCAACCCTTTTATCAGTAGTTGTAGCTTGTTGCTGATTGTGTAACCCCGGAGGATTGTGAGGTTTTGGAGCTTGTGGATAATCTTGATGGTTGCTCCATGAGAAGTTAGGATGATTCCTATTCCCCGGATTGTAGTTGTTCTGATATTGATTTGCTGGCCGCTGATAGTTGCTCACAAAATGCACGGATTCGGAGTTGATGGCACATTGGTCAGAAAAGTGTGAACTTGCACAAAGCTCACAAATCATGGGAACTTGTTGCCCCTTTCCTTCATATAGGTTGTCAAACTGTTGGCAATAAACATTGGCAGTCGTCAAATTGTTGGCAATAAACACTAGCAGGGTGTAATCTTTTCCCAAGTAAGCATACTTCAAATGGGTTGGCTGTTGGGATATTTTGTAATGTATAAACAAATATGACGCATACACACAAGTGCACGTGATCCACAAGTAATATAAAGTAAGTAAAGTATCGATCTCTCACGAGGAAAAGAATTGCATTTACGACTACAAACACCGATTTTATAATTATTTGTCGGCCTCTTTAACCAGTTGAGTGCAATGAAAGATATTGTCTAACGATTATTAAAGAAACAACTAGAACAAATTATGATTGTATAAATATAGATTTTATGAGTTTGGGATTATAATTTAACTTATTACAAACTTAGATTTCCATGTTTCCTATTATTGCTAATTGATTAATATGGAATGTTGGTCGAGAACACGAATGTAAAATATGACCACCTTTCGATGCACCATATTCATATCACACTAAATCCACAATTGATAGAATGAATGTGAACACTCTAGATGACTAACGCACTATATCTCTATGTGAATTATAATCAAGAGGGTTGAAGTATAAGTTCTCAATTGGCCACATATGGTGCTTCGGTATATCTCTATCCTAAGCACGAAACATAACCTCACGAGGAATGTAAAAATTATGAACATATGCTAGCATAATCAGATATCAATTTATATTTCCTTTCTCAATTTCATATAAATTATCACGGTAATTGGTGATTAAGCAATTAAATATTTAGTATAAATTATGCTAGACATTCATTTCTTAACCAACTAGCATTAATAAGGAAGCATTTCAATTTTCAGTAATGCAAAAGATTCATTATAATCCCAAGAAGTAGGTTTAGTTCATAATGATAATAACAGAATTCATCATACACAATTGGTTCATCATCATAATTACAGAATAGGAAAAATTAATTAAAAACAGAAAATAATAAAACTCCCTGCTTCGGTTCCTCTGTTTCTGCAACTTCTGATGATTTTTCAAGTTGTGTTGATTCTTGCTTTCTTGCTCCCAATCTTTAGTTCAGCATCCATGCAGCTCCATTCTTTAGTTCCCAAGTGAATTTAATGATCAGCAGAATTATTTCAATTTTTAAACTAGGAATGCGGTAAACTTGCTAATTTTCGTGTAAGAGAAGCTCCCCTTTAATTAAGTTCTCAGATCAATATATTACATGCTCATTTTGTCTTCTTTTGACTTATTTTGATTCCCCACTGATAAAGCTTCATTCCACTAATTCCTCAAAATCTGGCATTGCATGATTTTTGGTAGTGCTGCTTCGCTGTCTGGAACGTGTCTGCATGGTTGGCTAGCGACAGGCGCAGCTGCACTGGAATCCTTTGCAAAATGGGCGCAGCTGCGCTGAGGGCTTCAGTAGGAAAAAGGGAGGGCGCAGTTGCGCTGGCCTCAAGGCCAAGCTAGGCGCAGCTGCGCTGGAAGGTTCTGGGCGCAGGGCACGGGCGCAGCTGCACTGGCTTCCAAGCCAAATTGGGCGCAGCTGCGCTGTTTGTCAGTCTGCTACTGCACTACTGTACTCAGTCTGATTCCTCGATTCACGTGCACTGTGCAAGCAACAATTATTCATTTAGCTCCCAAACAACAAATGCATCATAACTCGTGTCAAAATAACCAAAAACTGTGCAAAAGCCATATAATGTAAATAGTGAAGCGATACCAAAAAGAAGAGAAAAATGTATGAAAACATACTCTGGAGCTACTAGTTAAGCAACAAATGAAGTAGAATAGTATCCAATAAGTAGGTATGAAACCTACTTATCATTGGCAATGATTTAAGTTCTAATGTAGGGGCCTGCACAACATAAGGTAGTAATTTTTTGTGAGAAATGGTTAATTGAATGGAATGGATTGCATACTTATCTGAAATTTATGGTAAGGAATGTAAAGCAGCAACAGCCTCCTTCAATTCCTGAGTCTGCTCAATTTCTTCTTCTTTATCCAACTCAAAGTTATGTGATTGCAATCTCCAAACTATCCCTATGCACTTGATCAAAAGAATCTTGTACTAAAAAGTCAACAACATCAATAGCATAAATTGGATTGATATCACTATGGTACCTCATAGCCATGATATATATTGAATTAGATCTTTTCTCCATCAAATTCCATAGTCAAGGTCCCATTATGCACATCAATCATGGTCCTAGCTGTGACACCCCCAAATCCGGGTACTTCGTTTCCACAAGATTTGGTGTTCACTATCCAAATAAATCACATCACATCTAACTACCCATTCAAATATAAATGAAAACTCTTAAATAAAATAGAAATCTCCCATTAAAGGATTACAACATCTTTAATAAACAAATTGCAGGTCATCTAACCTTAACATAACATCAATGCGGAAAACATACTTAAGTCTATTACATAAACATCATTAGAGCAAATACAACAAGTCTTCATCACTTGTTTGCTTTTCCTTTGCCCTTACTAGTGGATGGCTCATCAGTTCTTTCAACTTTGGCTGCAATGTTATTATGCAAGGGTGAGCAATGATTGCCCAGCAAGTACAACAACAACAATAATAATAATAACATGCGAAATAATTAACGGATATTGAATAATCGAAGATTCAGCTTTTGAGTCAAGAATATAAGACAAGATTCAAAAGAACATCTGAGGGTCTTAAGACCACGAACTATGTCCCAGGTTATCAAGTATTTCTACTTTAAACCTTTAACAGTCGTAAGACTATATGGACCTTACTTCTCGTACTCAGGGGGATCAGCCTTTTGTACCATGTATGTGCACAATATCTTAATGTTAACGCGTAAATAAAATCCCCTGTATAAGGGTTGTTCATCTCAGTTTGACATCAGAATCCGCACCAAGGGAGTTTGGTTTGGATTTAATTCAATAATGTTTCTAGAATTTAGAACGCTCATCAACTATAGACTAGTCGAATCAATAAGATTTCGCTAGTCAATCAAGGTTCAATAAGATATAACAAATGTTCGAGAATCAAAGACTGAATCTCACAAAAGATACAATTGAATGAACTAGAATTAAGAACTTGCTCAAGTAAGTAATAGCATTATATAGCTTGCATGATACGAGAATGAAGTTCAAGAACTTGCGTAGAAGTAATAAGGATAAGATACTTGCTTTCAATGAAATAAACAGATTAGAGATAGTAAACTTGCTTTCGATGAAGTAAAAGATTAAGGGTAGAAAACTTGCCTTGTGCGTAGATTACAAAATAAAATACATGTTCCTTAATCAACCTATACATCCGGTTTATAAAGCAGTAATAAAATTAGTTACAGTATTATAAACACTTCAAGATTCATTCACATCAAATTTTCATTCTAACATCTCAATTGTTTTCTGATTATTAATCTCACTTCAGAAGTTATAAGTTTAATAATTATAGCAATATCATACTTAAGAATTTCTAAAACTCAACGTCCAATTAGAGTTCATCAATCTCTATACTTATAATCAGCGGTATATGCTTAGCATCCAACTCAACATCTTGGTATTCGTTCAACACATCAATCTAAGTTTTAAACATACATAGGGTGACATAGCTTAACTACAAGGAAAGAAAAATTTTAACTCTTCCTGCACTGAGCTCGCCGGGGCGAGAATTCCTTCACAAAATTTCTCGCCGGGGCGATCTCCCGTCGGGGCGAGAAAACTCAATTTAATGAGCTCGCCGGGGCGAGCTTCCGCCGGGGCGAGAAACTCGAATTCCAGTTTCTGCAGTTCGCGAAGAACGTAGAAACAGGCCAAAAATTTCTAATTTTCTTATTCTTACATCAAATTAAACATACCCAATTACTATAATTCATATATAATCATTACCCAAGCCTTCTAGCATTATTCTAATAACTTAAATCGCATAAGCCATGAATCTAAGAATCAAATTTGAGGTTTTTATCATTTTATCAAAGTTTCTTCAAATTCCATGAAATCATACATAACAGGTTCGTTATAACACCAAATTAATCCGTTTAAATCTTGTTTCCTTCATTTTTACATGCATAAACAAAATAAATTATCAATTTAAAACCGATTAACTAGCAACAACAAACATCAAATTTCATGCATACAGTTCATATTCATATGTAACTACTCTGTAACTTCCAGAACACTAACATAAAATATGATTTCATGGATTTAATTACTCTAAATCATATATAAATCATATAACATACATATATACATGCTTACTAACATCTAACATTAAGTTATTTAAAGATTTAGCCATAGAATTCAAATTACAGAAATTCAAATTCATCAAATGTAACATGAATTGATACTTCAACATTTAATAATATTTTATTAAATACCCTATATATTTTACTGTCAGTAGCATAACCCAAGAAAAATACCTTCATCTGACTTGGCTTGAAATTTAGTCAGATAACTTTTACCATTATTGAGGATGTAACATGGACAGTCAAAGATATGAAAGTAATTGATATTGGGCCTCCTCCCTTTCCGTAGCCTATAGGATGTTTTCTTGAATAAAGAATAAATGAGGGATCTATTCTGAGTGTTGCAAGCAGTGTTAACATCTTCAGCCCAGAAATACTCAGGTAGCCTTGCTGTAGCTAGAAGAGACCTCCATACTTCTATAAAAGTTCTGTTTTTCCTTTCAGCTACTCCATTCTGCTAAGGAGTTCTTGGTGCTGAGAAGTTGTGACGAATGTTATTGTATCCATAAAACTTATCTACTTCAGAAAAAATCAAATTTTCTTCCATGATCCTTCCTAATAGCTTTGATCTTTTCACCCTTCTCATTTTCAACTAGTTTGAAAAGATTAATCAATTAAGAGCTAATTTCATCCTTAGAAGCTAGAAAGAAGACCCAAGTGAATCTAGTGTAGTCATCTACTACCACTAGAGTATATATCTATTTCCTCTAACACTAACAATAGGAATAGGCCCAAATAAGTTCATATGAAGAAGTTGTAATGGCCTATTGTTGGAGTTGACTATCTTGTTCTTGAATGAGACTTTAGTTTGCTTCCCTAGCTGATAAGCTTTGCAAGGCTTTTCCTTGACAAAGTTTAGTTTGAGTAAACCTGAAACCAGATCTTTGGAGGCAAACTTAGACATATGCCTAAAATTCAAATGAGACATTCTTTTATGCCATAACCAACTAATATCTTCTCAAACTTTGGCAAAGAAGCAAGCAGATTTTGTTGAGCTCAGCTTTAATAAGCTGACTACATAGACATTTCTTTATCTGGTTCCAATAAGCTTTACTGAATTTTTCTCCAGATCTCTTACGTGTCATTGATTATGGAGGAAGATCACTTAGTGCCCTTTATAACATAGTTGACCAATGCACAGAAGATTGTGCTTCAAGCCTTTAACAAATGCTACATTATTGAATGAGATTACACCATTTCCTATTATGTCATATCCTCTTTTTTTTGAATTGTTATCTCCAAAGACAACAGCATAACTATCTTTCTCTCTGAAGTTTGATAGAAGAGCTTTTGTTCTCTGTCATATGCCTTGAGCATCCACTATCTAGATACCAAATTGAATTAGTGGAGCTGTTATCCTGCAAAAGAACTTAAATTTTACTTTGGTACCCAGATTTGCTTGGGTCCTGATAGGTTAGTGCTCTTAGGAACCCCAACCTGCCTAATTATAGGCTTCCTATACACAGGGTAATTATAGAAATCACATATTTCAACAATATGACCATAATAATAGCAATTATAGCATTTAATATTATGCATGTTCTTGTGTGTGTATGGATTCTTTTTCTTCAAGGACACATGTGGAAGAAAAACACTAATAGCCTTTCTTCTCGGCTCAAACTCTTTCTGCTTCCATACTGTTCTATCTACGATTTTGAGAATTCGTAGAGTAAAAGTTAGTTCTACATTTCTTGTCAAGTTGGTTCCTAGAGTAAACATAAACTGGCTCTATAATCCTTCTTGACATAATGGTAGTTTTAGCTTTACTCTATAATTTCTTAAATCCCAAACCAGTATATAATCCATTATTCTCAGGGATCACAATTTGATCAGCTGAAATCGTAGAACTGTGAATAATTAGCTCAGCAACCTATATAGATTTTACAAACACAATACTTCTATGGGAACTAGAAGCATTATTGTTGTTAGTCTCTAAGATTGTATCCACACTGCGATCTGATGACAAGTCCCCAAATCCTAAACTTGATCTGTCAGAACTTGACCTTTGACTAGTGATCACGGAGTCCATAGAAGAGGAAGATATGTTCCATGAAGAGATTTTCTTTTATAATTTCATAATTTTGGAAACCAGAGTTGACTCTCTCTGTGCAGACAGTTCAATAATGTTTTTCAAATTTTCATTCTCAGCTTCAAGTTTGGAGAATGAACTAGTATTTTCTTGAACTATTTCCAACTCAAGTTGTACTCTTTCTTTCTCCTCTTATAGTAAAGAATGATCTTTTGATATCACCCTGAACCACTTCATCTATTTATACAACTTAGATGTTATGTCACATAAAGCAATTCTTAAATCAGAAATATCAATATCAGGAGAGTCAAAATCAAATGCCTCACTGATATCAATTTCTTGATGATCAGTGGTGTTGACCTTTAGAGCTTCAATGGCCATAAGGCAGAGATTGGCCATTTAAGGACTTTCATCATCACTTGAATCTGAGTTTGAATCATTTTCACTGTCACTCTAGGATAGCTCAAGCAACAAGGCCTTTGTCTTTCTTGTTGTACTTCTTGTAAATCACTTTCTTTTTCTTGATGTACTCCTTCTTCTTGTCCATCTCTCAGGGGTTTGGTGCACCTAATGTAATAACCTAGTTTCTTGAAGTTGTAGCACAGGTCTTTATATGAGTCTCTTTTATTGTTGTTGTTGTTTCTTCTGAGGTTTGAGCTTCTTCCTTTTCTCATAAATTTCCTCAGTGTTCTGGCAAGCAATACTAAGTTTTCATCAGAATCTTCTTTCTGATTCTATATTGTTGTCTGTTGCACCACCTCAAGTCGTTATCCATAGTACTGAGCACTGTGCAGTTGCAGACACATGTCCTTGTCCTTGCTGGTATAGCTGTTACATATAGCTCTAAATTTCCTTGACCTTAACAAAAATCTTTGGAAGGATTTCTATTCGTAATTTGCCAGAAACTTGAACATACATACAATCACATGTATAAATAGCGGTCGAATTTAAAATTTTATGCAATCCCATGAATCACCTTATGCGATATTATCAATTGAGGAAGGATAAAAGATATATCTTATGAAGATGATTCAACTCTTTGATTGATCTTCAAGTTCCAATCCTTAGATCCTTCGTTCTTCTTTGAATCCACGGATCAACATTAGATACTCAGTGTGTGCAGCGCTCTAAAGGTGATTCACCTAGAGATGATTAGGGAAGAAGCAAATTTAGGTTTCTCCAAACCTTGGGTGGCTAGCCCTAATTCTCTCCTCCTAACTCCTTAGGTTATAGAGATTTATAGAATCACAATGGTAATTAGAATGTCTGTAACCCTAATCCTATCATAAGGTCTCTCTTTATATAGACTAATCCTCATCCTAAACCCTTTAGGACTTGGGGTTTTAATTTAATCCCTAAACTATTTAGGAACTAAATTATTTATAATAATAATAAGACTCATCTTACTAATTTATAATTTTAGTATTTCTCCAAATACTTAATTATAAATATTAATATTGCTCCAAATACTAAATTATTAGTATTAAGCCAATTACTTCTAAAATAATATATCTCTTTTATGGTGTGACCATTTAGGTTCAATATTATACTGGTAGTAGAATAAATAAATTAGAATCATTCTAATATTATTTATAATGAATTAAACTCCTTTAATTAAAATATAAATAAATAATATTTATTCTACATCATGAGTGATACCTCTCAGCATATCATAACTATCCAGATAATATGAAATCAACGTTTAATCATAAAAAACCTATTTCGTAAATAGTTACCGTACAATTCAATCCTTTTATCATACAATGTCTTAATCAAATATAAAATATGGAATTTCTGTCAAGTTTTATTTATTTGATCATATGCATTTCGATTCCAAAATACACAACTCTAGAAAATGTAAATTAAAAACTCCTTTCTAATTTTCATTCACCCTGATCAGGGATTCCTGAGTTGTCACTTATCGAATCGCATAGGACATTCTTTTCCTTTACTGGAAGTGGTAGATCCTTTGTTGATTATTCACCTATCTCCATGTATACTTTATTATACCCGAACATACCCTATTATACTCTATAAGAGTTTTAAGGAATATGACAAAGTATAACTTAGAATACACAAGATACTATGATGATCTCAAGTCTAAGGATCACTTGTACTATTGTCACTATAGGAACTCATATTGACATGTGAGTAAAAACTCCATTTAGGTGTTCCTTTAAGCGAGTCTCGTTCAGTGAACTTATTCTCTAATAAGCACCTACATACTTTCTTTAGTGTCTCCACACAAATGATTATGAGATCAATAATCGTCTTCATAAAAGCAATCTATCCGGATTCAATAATCCCACATTAATGATCCATCAATTAGGAACGTTCTAGTTTTTTGAGCTATCTTGATTTTAGATCTCATTAGCATGATCTCATCATAATTCTAAAAGCATTGCTCCAAAACTATGGGTTTATCTCAATTAGTTCAACTAATTAAACATGGATAAATAAATGCATTTAAATGAATAAATTCTTTTTATTAATAAACGAATAAGATTACAAAGTAAATGTTTATCACATCCTATGTGATTGGCTGGAGGGCATATTACTTTCAGGATCAACCTTGATATAGTCAAACCTAGGACTGCGACCTTGTCATAATCTGACACTGATTGTCAGAATTCAGGTGTTTCTATGATTTTATCTGATCGTAGAGTTAATTTTCCATATAGTAGAGTAACTTGTCTACAGTCTTGTTTCTATGCTTCTGAATTCCATGCTCTACGATGATAGGTACTCTACGAACTTAAAGTTCCTTAGACTTATTTTACGACCATCTTCAATGTCCTATGAACTTGATAGCTATTTCTTCTCTAGGATCAGCCTTATCTTTATTTCAAAAATTACAACTTATAGTTCTAAGAAATTGATCAACCTAACAGATTTGATCCCTAACTTAGTCTTTTTACAAATTAATTTCTCATTGGGACTTTACAAAGCTACCGGTATACAAATATATATTACTTTTCAGTTTATCATCAAATCAAATAGGATGCACATAAATTTAAGTACTAACAGAACCTATAATAAATAATTTTAAATACTTATTATTTAAATAAATATCAATAATTTAGTAACTACAATTATCTTCTCAAAATTCTAATTAAATATTTTTATATAATGTTAGGTCCGATTTAATTTAGAATTAATCTAGAAGGGGGTTGAATAGATTAATTTACCTTTTATAAAATCTTGGCTTTTTTATATTTTTACCATTAACTTCCTATGTGAGATTGTGAAAATATTGTTTAATATTTTATAAATAAAGTGAAGAGATAGGGATAGAAAAATATCAAGAAAAAGACACAGCGATATATCTTGATTCACTATATATATCTATCAGATATATGTAGTTAATCTAGTCCCCAAACTCCTCTCTATGATTTGAATTGTTTTTTCATTAATAAAAATCACTCTGTTTGTTTTTTATTAATTAATTATTAATTTGGAACCCTAAATATTACATGAGTTATTTATTTGCAGCCCTAGATATTAATTTGGTTATGCATAAATTTGGGTATAATGATGAATTTTGTTATGAATAATTTGTTTTATATGTGAAGAGAATATGTGGTTTATAATTTGGTTATAGTGAGGCTTTGTTTGTGAGTTTTACATTTTGTAGTGCATAATCATGTTCCATAATTGTTCCATGGTAGTTTTACAGTTTGTAATGTAAGCATAGTTTTTACCATTGTGAATTGGGCCAAATGAATGCATAATTTGTTTGTGAGTTTTACAGTGTTCCATAGTTATTATTGGGTATATTGATATTGTGAATGTGATATATTGATATTGGAGGCGGGGAATTTGTGTTGTGAATGTATTGTGCTTTGGTAATTTAATTAGCTATAAGCAAAATGGGTGTGGCTATTTTCCGACCGAATTCCCGACCAAATTTTTGTCAGAAATAAATAACATAATAAAATATTATAATATAATAAAACTTAAAAATATAAAATATAAAATTTGATACAATAAAATTAACCAAGTAGTATTTACTTAATTTTTAACTACTAAAGTAAATAAATATAATATAATATAATATAATATACTAATTAGCATTTACTTAGTTATGTAAATACTAAATAAAATATCAAATAATATAATAAACTAAGTAACATTTGCTTAGTTTTTCACTGCTAAATAAAAAAAAATATAATATAATATAATAAATTATAATATAATATAATATAATATAATATAATAAGCTTGGGATGATCTTCACTTAAGAGTTCTTTGACTCGATGGAGCATTTGTTTATTCATCTATATAACATATGAGCTTAAGCTCAGAGGACCGATGCAATATCGGTGGATGTATCCTTTCGAGAGGTAACATATATCATCTATATATTCATTTTTGATGATATTTAAATCTCATATTAATATTTAATTCCTATGAATACATCATATTTTAGGTATATGCGTCGATTAAAGCAAAAAGTGAAAAACAAAGCTCGTGTGGAAGGTTCAATTGTTAAACGTTATACGGAGGAAGAACTTCTCAACTTCTGCTCCTAATACTTCAAAGATTTTGTCTCAACGAAGCACAACCGTTTAAGTCGAAATGAGCTTGTTGTTGGAATCCCATCTTGTGGTGAAGAGTTAGTTATATTCACATATCCGGCTAAACCATTTGGTCATGAGACGAGGAGTTTAAGTGACAGATTTAAAGATTATGTCTTTGTATGTGCTTTTTAATTGTCCCGAAGTATCGTTCGTACATAAAGTGAGTATAAATTTTTATTTTAAATATTGCAATATTTAAACACACATAGGATATTAAATAGCTACGTATTCTTAATTTTTCAGTTTATTCGACAGACGAAGCGTATACTGATAACCCAAGGGTTAAATGCAGAGCATGAATTAGAAGCATTCACAACAGAAAAATTTTCAACAGTGGTTTAGAAGAAGGGTTGCAGAGGAACAACACTTATGAGCATTTTAGAGATGTTATTCAAGGTCCCTTCAAACTCATAAGTTCATTCCCTGGATACATTGTGAATGGGTACAGATTCAAGGTTGATGACTTGGCGGAAAACGACTTCCCGTCAATTCTAGCGTTGTCGTATTGGGAAGTTGTTACCAAGATTTTGAGTCAAATTATTATGGACGTTTAGAAGAAGTAGTTGTGCTTAATTATTATGGGGGCAAAAAGATAGTTACATTTAGGTGTTGTTGGTTTGATACTGACAAGGGCATTAAGGTTGACCGCAAATAGAATCATCACAGTAGATGTCAAAGCTACAGTCAAATGACGTATTCGTGTTAGCAAGTCAAGCGACTCAAGTGTACTATACACCAAATATTGTCAATTCTAGAAGCCCCTGGTATTACAATTACAATGAAGACTAGGGCATTTGATGGTACGAATATAACTGAACCTGATGAGGCGTTTCAAGAAAATGTTAGCAACCCCAACAGTATAGTGAATAAACGATGAAGAGTTGCAAAATAATGATATCGTTGATGTACCCAATGACCTAAAAAATGAAGAAGACGTGGTCGTCAATGACTATTTCGTCGTTGAAGAGGATAAAAATGAAGGAATTGATTGGGAAGAGGAAGACAAAATCACAGGATAGTGGTCGTGATAACGATTTTGACGGTTTGATGACATAGAATGGAATATGTTCTTATTTTAGTAAGTGTCAAGTTCTTTATTTATGTTTTATATTTCACATTATTAACAACGCTTATTGTTGTATCTCTATCTAATTTTATATGTAATAATTGGATTTTTCAGCTATAACTACATTATTTATGGCACGACCATAGTGGTAGTGGCTGGTCGTTGGGTGGTGGTCATTCCAGGTTTCGGCGGGAGAGGTAATCAGGGTGGAATCCTCCTTATCATCCTAGTAAGTAAATATAATTTTATTTTCAATTTTTTTTTTGCATTTTTGGTTTACTTTTACAAATAAGCGGTCGTTAATATCAATTGTAATATTAACTTTTACAGATAGTGGTCGTCAAACGTCACACGGTTGACAGAAACCTAGGTTTATTTGGACAACAGATCGACAAAGCGACATGTTCCTGTCTCAGTAGCAGTTGGCTGATTGCTCGTGGGTGTTGTATCCCATACATAACGTAATCAAACTTTAATAATAATATTTTAATTTGAAATAGCACAGACATATAATTTACTAATTAAGTTTTTATTGTAGTATCTGTGGAGTTCATGTGCCTAAGAATACGTATTGCATTCCATTAATGTTTTTCCTCTCATCCCCCTAGATTGCATGGTGTTTTGGGCAGTTCGAGCAGTAAACGATCCCTCCTTCATGGTGTTCGTGTGTTGGACAAGTGGGCATGTAAGTTAATATTTACACAACTTAAACTGTTTAAGTAGGTTATAATGTTTCATTTAATATTTTTGCTAATATATTCCACATTTTTTTGATAAGTGTGTTTTTTATACCTATGACATTGAGTATCTTTTGGGCTTGATGAAACTCGTGGAGTCCTTAAGTATTTTTTAATTCATTTTTTATGCCATTTTAGTGTTTTTTGTTGTACAAATTGGAATCAAGTTGAAAAATTGGGTTGTGCGAGGGTAATAACAAATTATGGGTTTAATCAGTCCTTAATTATGCGAGCATTAAGTGCTTGGTGTTGCGTCCAGGCGTCGGGGATGATCTTGGGTTGGTGTTTGGAGTTGACTCGGCATTACCATGGCAAGGCACGTAGGCTCATGTTGGCACGGTGATTGAGCATTGCGGGGTGGGGGGGGATTGGGGGGGCGGGGGGGGGGCGGGGTGGAGGGGGGGGGGGGGTGGGGGGTGGGGGGGGGGCGGAGCGGGGGGGGGGGGGGAGGGCCGTTGGCATGGTTGGCGTGCTATTGGGGCTTTCGCGCTGAGGTTAGTTAGGGCCAGGGCGAGCATCCAGCGCGTGCGAAGATACGTTGGTAAAAAGGGAGCGGATTGGGAGCCGCTAGTGGCAGCAGGTTAGGTTAGTAAGTCAGTGTTGTTTGTGCTTGGCTTGGGCGCTGCGAAATGGTTGAGTTGTCTGATGGCATTGGTTGGACTGCTTGGTGTTTGTTCTACTATTTTGGACTTAGGATTACTAGAGCTAAATTGAGTTAGGCAAGGATTGTGCATCTTTAGGGTTGCGTGAGAGCTTATATATATGTCGTAGGATGGCTGATAATCAATGGGGGTACTAAACAATAATTTAAAACACATCTAACATTATAATATAACACCATCAAAAGCTAGGGTTTTGACATCAGATTTTCAAGGAGCAAGGGTTACAAGGGAGCAAGAATTAAAGGTTTGAGTCGGGAAAGCGTGCGGGTGCGTGACACAGTTTTTGTTGTTCCTTATCTCTTCCTTTTAATTTTTGCCAATTCTAAGATTGCTACTTAATTTGATGTTGTTTTCTGTATTCCATTATGAACTAATTCTTAGATTAAGATTGCGTATGGGAACACTCAATGTTTAGTTTAAATTAATTTGCCTCTCGTGGATTATTGTTGATCAATAAAATAAAATTAGTTTGTCATATTTTGTGCTTTATGGTATATGTATAATGTTTAGCTATACAATTATTGTGCTAACCTATATTGAAATTTCGGCAAGACGGATGGATTATAAAGGTTAGATCTGAATGTGTATATTCAATGCATCGTATGATTATTCTTCTTAAAAGGATTGAATAACTTTGATTTTTTGTATAGGATACTGAATTATAACCATATATGTCAGCAGGTATACCATTGTGAGAATTATTAAGCTATAATGAATTCTGTTCTATATAAATTTAGTTTCTACATAGGAATATAGTGAGTTATATTATGAAGGTTTATCTAACCAAAAAAGAGAGCTATTATAAATTATTTGCATAAAATTCTCAGTTAAAAATTTGTTTATGATTAAATTAATTGTAAAAGAAGAGTAAAGAGATTTATACGGGAGGCATTGGGGCGAAAAAATTATAATATTTAAGCTCTTTAATCTGATATAAATCGCTTATGAGCAATTTAATTTTAATTGTTTAATATATTAGTTTATATAATCTTTTAATCACTTGTTTAATATAAAAATCAAGACATTGATAACCAAAGTCTAGTATTTGGTTAGTATTATTAGCATATTCCGTCGTGGGATCGACCAACTCTACTTATCAACTTTATTATTTGGTTGACTCGTGCTATACTTACACGTTATTTTGTCACATACCAGAAAACTGGTATAAAAACAATTTTTTCTCATAGACTTATTATTTAGATATTAGGAGGGTTGTTACTGACGTGTGGCGGCAATGTCATCGTTAGAGGGCCAGGTAGCGAAAAAAAAACTACTCGGGTTAGTTATACGAGTTGAGACACAAGGGTTTGGCACCGGGTTCTATTCCAATCCCGAGCCCTGACGGGACTACCCTTCTGCGATCATTAGCCCGAAGACATATACCTGGATGCATATGTGCGGCACGCGATGTATCACTTACTGGGATAGCGAGCCTTTCCTCAAGAAACAAGTCGAAGCAGTAGAAGATGAAGAAGAATCCGCGAGCCAAGCTAAGAGTGGTGCCATACCACTAGTTGTTCCCGAGTCATTTGAGGAGTGGAGGGTCAAAGAAGGTAGGAATTGTATGATGTTTTTAAGTTTTTAGTATTATAAAGTGATTTTGTTATTTAGTTTACTAAGTTAAAACAAATTTATGAATTTATATATTTAGGTCATGAATTACGTAGTTAGGCCAAGCTCTCTCCGATGGTTGATATTTGGGGATTAGAACTTAATATGCCCCAAGGAAACCTCTACGACTATTTCTATTTCAATAGCAACTAATATGGGGTTAATTGTTGTTTTAGTCCTTTAGTTAAAATATTTAGATACTTAATTAAATTATTTCAATAACTAACAATCGATAGATAATTAAAATACTTACAAGATTGTTTTCAAGAGGGCTTCGGAACCAGCTGTATAGCTGAGTATTGGAAGGTTGCTTAAGGGGCTGAGATCATGAGACTAATAGATTTCCACCATCCCCCTCCCTGATAGATCTAGTTATCAAATGGATTGACATGAGGATGGCTAACTTTAAGTCGTTTATCTCAAGATCCCCTACTAATACTACAGCAACAGGGTGATAATCGATTGTCTCCTCTGTGTTTTGGGTGTGTGTCGAAGGTACCTAGCTTATATACCCTACCTGCTGGAGGTATATTTTTTATTATCAACTTTAGTTCTTTAGTATTTTTATTTAATTTCAAACATGATTCGTTAAGTTATTTTTTTTTTTCGGCAAAAGTTCTATCCCAGCGTAGTAGTTCCCCGAGCGCAGCCCAACTGTTGGACCTATCTCATACGGGGCTAGCTTGAACGTTTTGATGCCATATTCCCAAAGGCTTATGACGCGGGATGGTGGCAGAGGTTTTCAGTACCAAATCCATAATCTTCCCCTAGTAGGTGTTACCTATCGATGCTCGTTTGTATTATCTTGGGCATAGACATCGCAGTTGGGGACCATTGTCGATAGTGCAGGGATCCCACCGAAGCAGTTCTACCAGCGATCTGCAACGAGGTGGTTACGGATGATGGGGCCTTACCTCTACTCTTGGAGGCTTTTTAGACCTCGACTGCTAACGCAATCAGCTCCGAGCCTTACTTGCATGGTATCTTATTTATTTTTGAGTTTGTATATTCCACTTGTTCATTATTATTTAATCCTATTTTCCTTTAATTCTTATTTATGTTTGCTAATAGTTATTATTTGTTAAATTTGGTATCAACAGTTGGTAGCGATTGCCGAAGCGCGGGTTAGGGCGTAGGGAGGACGGCGAGGATCGGGATGCTACCGATGATTTTTATACACCGAATCAGTAGCATCGGACACCCAGCCACCTCACGATATGATTCCCTTACATACCTGGGGGTAAAAGTACTGGGTCGTAGGTTTATAGATTTTAGATTAGATGTACATTCTGGTTACTTTCAATTTTGGTTTTATTGTAGTTAGTTTTTATTATAAGATTAGATGTAACATTTATAGGTTGAGTTTTAATTGTAGTTAGTTTTTAATTATAGTAATTAGATGTACATTTTGCCCCTCCCAATGAATGCATTATTTAAGATATGGAATGTATATATGTTGGGGGAAAAACTGGGCTTAATAACAGGTTACAAGTACAAAATTGTGGATGATTGCATTGTTTAGATATGAATTAATATTGTTGAGAAAAACTGGCTTAAAACAGGTTACAGGTACAAAATTGATAGATTAATAATATCCTGATTTGTTTCTTTTAAAAAAAATATTTTAAAAAATCTTAAAATTAATCTTGGCGGAATATTATTTCTCCATCCGGTAATATGAATACCTCTAACTAAAAATAATTAATAAATTTAATAAATTAAACACTTATAGTTACAAAGCACTAATATATCATTGTCATTCATACTTATTTGTGGCCCTATTCCAGGTTAATGCTTATATATATATACTCCACAGATATTTTAAACACTAAGGAAATAATAAAATAAAACACTGTGGTGAATATGAACAACGTGTGGTGAAACCTTTTTTTATTGATGTTTTTGTGAGTTTAAATATTAGTATTGAAATCAAATGAAATTTTTTCTTGCACTCTTGCTCACTAATTTCTTTAACCTCCCTTCAGAACCTAGCTTTGTAAGAGAATTTGAGAAGAAGTAAGGGGGGAGAGAATTATGCGAGAGAATTTTTTGTAATAAACTAGACGCATAAAAAAAATGAAGGAAATAGTTTAGACTATTTATAGGCAAAGTAGAAATGAATGGATGGCTAGAATTTAATTTTTAAAAAATTTGATCTAATGGCCATCCATTAGCCTTGCTAAAATATTTATGCACGTTTGTTTCAAATTTTACCCTATAATAGACGGGTTTGTGATGGAGAGAAATAATAGGTTTTTGATTTTTTCCAACTTTTATCCTTTTCTTCCCCTTTTTCTTTTTGCCTACTAGATGTCGTGTGGTATTGTGTGTGTGTGTGTATATATATATATATTATAATATATTATATATATATATACTATATATTAGTACTTGAGTTTTTCTTCTTCTCTTTGTCCAACTAATTGAATTTAAGACATGCACCTTTAGTTTCCTCAATCAGCCAAACGCCACCAAAAAATGAAAGGATTATTGTCCTTTTAAGTTTCATACTTTAAGTGGCCAAGTAGATTGAGGGGTTATAATATACTTTTATCTTTTCTTATATTTGGCAATCTCAAGTTATAAAAGCAACCTGTTTCTCACGATCATCACAAATTTCCATCGGAAGGTAAAATCAAAGGAAAAGGACTTCATGTCATTTTTGTACTTTTTATTTTGCCAAACTAAGTTTTATATTATATATATATATTATAGGAAGAAATGATTCATAGCACGTTATTGTTACGGATCCTTTTATGACATACATATCTCTACCATCCTATTTTAAATATCAACGGACAAGATTAAAATAACCAAACCAGTTGTCCGTAACTAAAAAGTAGTGGGACGGTTAAAAAACCCAAATTCATCCGCTACTATAATAGTAGCGGACGCTAATTAGCTTCCACACGAGCAAGAGTTTGGCTTTATTAACTAGAGTTTAGGGTTTTATATATACTTAATATAATTTCATTTCTTGAATTTGCCATACTCAAGTTAGAAAAGCAACCTTTTCTCCAATCCTCAAAATTTCCATTTGGATGGTTTAAAATCAAAGGAAAAGGACTTATTGTCCTTTTTGTACTTTTTATTTTGCCAACTAAAGATTATCTATATATATATATATATATATATATATATAGGAAAATGATCCATAACATGTAACTTTTTACAGATCTTTATAGGGCATACACAATCTCTACCATCCCATTTTAAAACATCAACGGACGAGATTAAAAAAGTCAAAACCAGTAACCGTCCACTACTAAAATAAGCAGACGCTAATTAGCTTCCACGCGAGCAAGGTGTTTGACTTTATTAAACTAGAGTTTAAATTAGGGTTTATTAACTAGGATTTAGGAGCTTTATAAACTAGGGTTAAGGATTTATTAACTAGGGATTAAGATTTATTAATCAGAGTTTAGGGTTAGAGTTTATAAAAATAGGGTTAAGGGTTTATTAACTAGAGTTTAGGGTTTATTAATCAGGATTTATGATTTATTAGTCTGGTTTAATACAGGTTAATAAAACCTAAAACCGCCTAGTCAATTAAAGAATTAATAAACCCTAAACCCATGTTATTAAATTAAAACTTTGGCTTAATAAATATCCTAAATCTTAGTTAATAAAGTCAAACATTTTGACTCGCGTTAAAGGAATGAAGAATTCGGTTTGATTAGGCGACTGCTACTATTAATAGCGGAATGGATTGTGTTTTTTTAAATCCGGATACGGCAATTACATTAGAATGAACGTCCGAAACGACAGTTTTGGCTCTTTTTTTAATCTCGTTAGTGCTATGGATCATTCTCTACCATCCATTTTAAACATCAACGGACGAGATTTAACAAAGTCAAACCAGGTCGTCCGCTTACTAAAAGTAGTTGGTACGGTTAAAAAAAACACATCAATATTGCTACTAATAGTAGATGGACGCTTAATCAGCATCCACGCGAGCAAGGGTTTGGTTAATTAACTTGAGTTTGGAGTTTAATAACTGAGAGCATTTAGAGTTTATAAACTAGGAAATACGGATTTATTATAACTTAGGGGTTCAGGGTTTATTAACTAGGGGGTTAGGGTTTATTAACCAGGAGTTTTAGGATTTATTAAAACCTAAGGGTTATAATATGGTTTAATTAAAATCCTAAACCCTGATTAATAAGAGGGGTTAATAAATCCCCTAAATCATGATTAATAAACCCTTAAACTTTAGTTTATAATATCCTTAATTCGGGCGGTTAATAAACATAATACCATAGTTATAAAAGCTAAACCTTTTATTCGCATTGAAAGGGATGACTAATTCTAATTAGCGCATCTGCTACTATTAATTAGCGAGAATAGAAATTATGTTTTTTTTAAACGTCTTCCGGCTATTATTTACTAACTATGGGACGACTGCTTTTGGCTTTTTTAATCTCAGTTCGTTGATGTTTTAAAATGAATGGTATAGCAATGGTGTATGCCTTAGAAGGATTCCGTAGCAAGTACGTGTTATGGATCATTTACCTAATATATATATATTTATTTTTACTATATTTATTTTATATATTTATAGATATTATATATAGTATATATATATATATATATTGTTAATTTTGCTACTTATAAACTTAAAACTTATATTTGCACACCATCAAAGAGTTGACTAATCTAGCAAATAAGAATGATAAAGCATTTTATTCTCTTAAAGTGACCGTGTAAGTGATTAATAATGATTTTTAATGTAACAATATATATATATATATCTATATATATATTATATACTATAAGTTTCTAAATATAATTATTATACTTCCTCCATCTTATAAATAAACGTCCTAATTCGTCTTTAGTGGTCAATTTGATATATTTTTAAAATACAATATATTAAAAATATTTGTATATAATTTTTTAGATTACGAAAATTGATTTTTTAGTAGTACAATATTTTCATAGTTTTTCATGATCATATATTTCTAGGCGTATATACTTAATTTTTTTTTAAAATGATCAAATTGACCCATAAAAGTCAAATATGACGTTATTTATAGGAAAGATAGTATTATATTTCTTCATAGTACTACGTTTGGTGTGAAGGTAAGGTAATATATTTAGTGCAATTAAAAATATATATACGTGAAAATAAATAAAAACAAAAATAAAAACGTATAAATATAATATACATGCACCTTACATTAATGTATATGAATCCTATGGAGAGGATACTATACGTAATTCGGGTAAAGCCTTATAACCTTATAGAAATAAAAAAACAACTCAAACTTTATCATCCGTTACTCTAATTATGAATGAATTTCTTCTTTGGGCTGACCTATATCCTGTGAATGGACATTCTGATCAAGAATTATAATTTATATTTATTCTTCATTAAAATAAATATTACTCTTCGGGAATATTCTAATAATTTAAATAATTATAATAAATCCATTATTCATGTCCGCACCTCGTTGGTTAAAACTCAGCTTGTGGCGGACCCATGAAATTTTATGTAGTGGGGGGAAAGTATTCTATTTTTAATAAGGTACATATTTTTTAATCAAAAACTAATAGTGTCCTGCAATGTATTGTGATAAATTTAATGTCGATATTACAATTACAAAGGAATTGGTAGGGAATTATAGGAAGACCTCACTTATTACACATCTCTCTAAAAATCTTTATCATTTAATACTTAGATAAACTCCACGTAAACTGAACAGATCCAAAAGTCGACGTAATCTCCATTCGCAATATATATTTTTTTCCAAACAAATATCGCATATATATAGATAAATTCTAAAACAAAATAATGTTTTTAATGCATAAAGTTTTAATTGTTTAAATATTTCTCTTTGGAAGAAAATAATATATGGTAAACGAAAATACTAATATCTAAGTATAAATTTTATTTGAGGGCTTATTATAAATTAAAATACAGAAGTTATTATTAATCTTGTCTAGGGTTTTAAATGCTTTTTAGGTCATTGAACTTTAGGTCAACTTACAAATGGATAAATTGAACTATATTTTTTCTTACAGTCAAAACTCACTGAACTCTATTTTTCTTAACAAACCTGTAAATAAATGTTCTAGGCAGTTAGTTGACTAACAGAAAAATTACGTGACAGTGGTGGACAATGAGTGGCTCTTTCTGACGTGTCTAGTACAAACGATAATAATTATAATAATAATAATAATAATCATTATAATGATAAATAATAACTAATAATAATAAATCTAATAATAAACGATAATCCTATGATAATAATAATAATACTCATAAAAAAAAAAAAAAAAACAAACCTATAATAAATAATTACAAACTAACGTTAATAACGAAAATAATAATAATCCATAATAATCATACATAATACTAACTATACACTACTAATAATAATAATAATAATAATAAATAATAAAAATACTAATTAATAAGACTACGAAGACCTAATCAATAAGACAAGAATCAAAACTCTAATTGATAATATTACTACATAATAATAATAACGATACATAATAATTAATAATAATGAATAATAATAATAATAACAATAATAATAAAAAAAAATTTTAAAATTTAAAAAAAAACCCTATAATAATAATAATAATAAGAAACGATAATAAAAATAAATTAATAAACGATAATAATAATAATCAATAATAATAATAATTTAATAATAATATTAATAAATAAATAATAAGAATAACCGATAATAATAATAATAACGATAATAATAATAATAAAGCATCAATAAAAAATAATGATGATAATTAACTGAATATATAATAATAATAAATAACAAACAATAATAATAATAATAATAATAACGATAATTAAAAAATAATAATAACGCTACATAATAATAATAATAAACGATGATGATGATTAATAATAATAATAATCAATAATAATAAGAACGATAATAATACTAATAAGAACGATAATAATAATAATAATAATACTATAATAATAATAATAAAATAATAATAATAATAATAATAAAAACGATTATTTTAAATTTTTAAAACTACCAACTACTAGATTTCCTTCATTTTCATTTAAAATATGGCCACATCAGAAATGAGTCACCACAGCCACGTCATTTTTCTGTTAGTCAAACTAACGGTTATAGGACATTTTTTTAACGGTTTGGTAGAAAAAGTAGAGTTCAGTGAGTTGACTGTAAGAAAAAATAGGTTCAGTTTTCTGTTTGTAAGTTGACCTAAAGTTCAGTGACCTAAAAAGCATTTAACCCTTAATTTGCTAGAAAGTCATCTGCACATTTTTAAATTGGTATTATAAAATTATACCATATTCTTAAATTCATCATAAAAATTCATACCATCTATTTAAAAACTTTTAAACACTTCAATTATTTAGAGTAAATAATATATTTTATATATCTTTAAAATTTTTGAGGAATAGAGAGAGTATTATTCATGTATTGTATTTTCTTAAATTAAAATAATTGTCATATTTTTAAAATTTTAAATTTTAGAAATAAACTTTAAAAATTCACAATAAAACTCATTTAGTGAGATGAAGAAATTATTAAATTATTATGAATGTACTCCCTCCATTCTGAAATTATACAAATAGGTACCTTAATATACACCAAATAATTTTCCAAAAAATCCCCTAGGGGCACAGGGGGACCACCCACTGCCCCCCCCCCCCCCCCCCCCGTGTAGGTTTTTTTCTTTTTGCCCCCTTGGGTGAACTTATATATGAGAAAGAAACAAAAAACAACAACAAAATCATAATTGCAAACAAATGTAAACATCAAATTCAATCAAAAGAATTTAAGTTGCAAAGTAAACACAATTAGACAGGGGAATTTATATATATATATATAGTATAATATATATTATATATATATAGGGAGAGCTTCTAAAAGCTACGGCGACGGGTCGAATCGTCGCCATTGACACCAAAGACGACGGTACGTCTTTGGTTCGATTTTTAAGAAGTTCGTGTACTTTATATATATATATATGTTCCTTAATTATAAAAGAGAAAAAAAATCCAATTCTCCGCTGCAAAGAAAATTAACATGCGCAATTTTAAAATTGATCATTTCCATTTAAGCAACCAATTTCTCCAATGTACCCCCATAAATTTCTTTAAAAAAAAAATTTAAATAGTCAAGCGACTGTCAAAATTTTTATTGCTCCAGAACATTAGAAACAAAACCAATTTCTCCGGACTTCCGTAACCCCTTTTATAAATACCTGCATGCATGTTAACGTTGATCGGTATTCTTCTTCGTCTCCCCCCCCCCCCCCCCAATTTCATCTGATACACAATTAAGTTGTATACATGAGCTGTTGACAAAGTGAGATTAAATCTGATGTTTGGTGGGGGAAATAATTGTTGGCGTTCCCATCTATTTCGATCACTTCTATACAGATAATGGAAATTTACCTACTTTCCCAAAAACATTTTCAGGCATCTTGGACCTCACCCCATGTGCCCAAAAAAACCCATGCCTTCTCTCATTCACATATAAATAGCATCCAATGCAATGGAATTGCAAATTGCTATGAAATTCCAGCTATATTGTTTCCCAGACTCGAGCACCCTTAAACTCTGACTTTTGGGTATTCCGAAACTGCACATATAAAGCACGCTATCATCGGATTCATTGTATAGGGTTACTTCCACTTTTGGATAACAAAACTCTTTGTGGATTCCCTCTTTTACACGGGCCCCACATGGATAATTTCTCGGCGGCCGAAGGGGGACGTCAAGAGAAAAAGAAGGGAGTTAAAGACGAGGAGGATTGAATTGTGTTTCAACTAATTTTCTTTCCATTGGAGGCCATGGGGGTGGTGTATGGGGGGCGTTGGGGGGATTCCAAGGACGAATATTACATATACTCCTTGGAATTAATTGGTTTTGGTGTAGATTGGAATGCGAAGATATGCATGTATTTATATGTTAGGTAAGAGGGAAATGGATAGGTTAATTTGGTAGGATCCTGAATGGCTAAATTTGTGGTGTTACTTTTGTACTTTGTAGGTTAATTGTTAGGTTTGGTTACGGAAATAGGTAGTGGCCCTTATTTAATCATTTTAACTATATATATATATATAGATATATATATGATATTCTATTATATATATATTTATATATATATATATAGCCACATTTGTTTATTTTTGGAAAAACTAAGTTGGAATTTGACGGATTCTTGAAACCGAAAAGCTGTGTCAACTTTTTAAAGTTTCGGTTCTTCCATTTTTTTATCTTGAAAATCTCTCCCTTATTTTTATCACTTATATTTTATCAAATTTTATTCATATTATTAATTTATTTTTCTCTATTGCTAACACTTTGGTATATAACCACAAATGCAAGTTATTATTAAGGCTCTTTCTTTTATGCACACCAGCATTAAACTTGTGCAAAGCCATAGCAATTCTATGTGAAACAAATTGTG
>CM068384.1:90211719-90231719 GCA_034770075.1 Aralia elata
GGTGCTGTTGTCAACTTCTTTTTTCAACAACTCAAAGGCTGCTAAGGCAATTGTTCCATCGAATATGAATGGGACATCCTTTTCTAATAGAATTGCACAGGGGTTTTCGTTGATTTTACAAGAAAGTCTTTGGATAATATCTCCGCGGTATGAACTCAAGTCATGGCCCAAAAAAAACTCTGAACTCCCTCTACAGAAGTTGGTGTATGAGGCAATTTCTTGATGGTTTTCTAATTTTGCACTTTATTCCACCTCCAAAACCTTATTTCTGTGGACTTTGTTGTCCCTAATTATTATTTCCTTCTTGAACCATGAAGTGACATTTCTCCCAATTAAGCACCGAAGGTTTGTTTCCACAACGCGCTACGCATCTCTTCAGTACCATGATCAAATTTTCTAGACAGCTGTCGAAGGAATTTCTGAACACTGAGAAATCATCCATAAAAACCTCCATGTTGATTTCTGCCATGTCAGAAAATATTGCCATCATGCACAGTTAAAATGTGGCTGGAGCATTACATAGACCGAAGGACATTCACCTGAAAGCAAAAGTTCCATATGGACAAGTAAAAGTTATCTTCTCTTGATCCTCTGGAGCGATGGCAATTTGATTATAACCAGAATATCCGTCAAGCAAACAGTAGTATTCATGCCCTGCTAGTCTGTCCAACATTTGATCTATGAATGGAAGTGGGAAGTGATCTTTCCTCGTGGCTTTGTTGAGCTTTTGATAGTCCATACAAACTCTCCATCCTATGACTGTTCGAGTAGGTATCAACTCATTGTTCTCATTTCTTACCACAGTTATTCCTCCCTTCTTTGGTACACACTGCACAGGGCTCACCCACGGACTGTCAGAGATGGGGTAGATGATCCCAGCGTCTAGCCATTTCAGAATTTCTCCTTTTACCACCTCTTTCATGATGGGATTTAGCCTTCTTTGATGCTCTATGGTAGGTTTGTTGTCATCTTCCATCAGGATTTTGTGCATACAAAATGAGGGGCTGATTCTTTTTATATCAGCAATGGTCTATCCAATAGTCCCTTGGAATTCTCAAAGGATTCTTATCAACTTACCTTCCTGTAAAAAGGTTAGTGCAGAAGAAATAATGACAGGTAATGTATCTGAAGTGCCTAGGTATGCGTACCTAAGGTGATTTGGCAAGGGCTTAAGCTCAAGTTTTGGAGGTACCTCTCTAGATGGTTTCAAATGAGATGAGGCTTCATTTGAGCTTTTCAAGGGCTCAATTGATACATTGAACCTTGCCATCCTTGGTAATGCATCTAGCGAATGGACATACTCATAGTTCTCGGGCTTGTCCAAGTCTATGTCCCCTGTCAGTGTCATCTCAAGCAGGTCACTACGTGTGGCTTTTATGAATTCCTCAGTCACTGCACTTTCAATGATATCTACTCGGAAACAATCTTCCTCCTCGGCCGGGAATTTCATCGCTTTAAAGACATTAAAGGTGACTTCTTGGTCTTGAACCCTCATTGTCAATTCTCCCTTTTGTACATCAATGAGAGTCCTCCCGGTAGCTAAAAATGGCCTCCCAAGTATGATGGGAATATCCTTGTCTTCCTCGAAGTCTAGAATTATGAAGTCACCTGGGAATATGAACTTATCAACCTTAACAAGAATATCCTCCACTATTCCTCTCAGGTAGGTAACTGAACGATCTGCTAGCTGAAGAGAGACATTTGTTTGCTTGGGTGCTGGTAATCCCAACTGAGTAAAGACGGACAATGGCATGAGATTAATGCTCGCACCAAGATCACATAAGCATTTCTTGAATGACAGGTCTCCAATGGTGCAAGGAATAGTGAAACTGCCCGGATCCTTTAACATTGGAGGTAGCTTTCTTTGTAATACTGCACTACATTCTTCTGTCAAAGCTACAATTTTAAAATCTTGCAACTTCTTCTTCCTTGACAGAATCCCCTTCATGAACTTGGCATAGCTCGGCATTTGCTCCAAGGCTTCTGCAAATGGTATGTTGATTTGAAGCTTTTTGAAAACCTCAAGAAACTTAGAGAATTGTTTGGCCAATTTCTGCGTTTGCTGCCTCTCAGGGTACGGAACTGGTGGATAATATCTGGTGGGAGGGGGTTGAGTCTTTTTTGAGCTTTTTATTGATGTGGGCTCAGATTTCTCTATGTTATCTTCCTCTCCAAAAATTTCAGCAGAGACAGTTTTTGGGGAAGGGCGCAGCTGCGCTGGCTCCCCTTGCACAATGGGCGCAGCTGCGCTGGTAGGATCGACCTCTGGAGAAGGGCGCAGCTGCGCTGGATTCTTCTGTGAAATGGGCGCAGCTGCACTGGTTGGCAGAGTCTGCTTCCCACTTCTGAGGGTGACAGCTTGGCATTGCTCCTTTCCATTTCTCCTTGGATTGATTTCTTTGTCGCTAGGAAGAGTCCCCTGAGGTCTATTAGATAACAAGATGAACAATTGACTCATTTGGTTTTCCAAATTCTTGAAACCCAATGCTTGGCCTTGCTCCAACTTGTCAGATTTGGTCATGTATCTCTCCAACTTTTCATTCATATCAGCAACCCTTTTATCAGTAGTTGTAGCTTGTTGCTGATTGTGTAACCCCGGAGGATTGTGAGGTTTTGGAGCTTGTGGATAATCTTGATGGTTGCTCCATGAGAAGTTAGGATGATTCCTATTCCCCGGATTGTAGTTGTTCTGATATTGATTTGCTGGCCGCTGATAGTTGCTCACAAAATGCACGGATTCGGAGTTGATGGCACATTGGTCAGAAAAGTGTGAACTTGCACAAAGCTCACAAATCATGGGAACTTGTTGCCCCTTTCCTTCATATAGGTTGTCAAACTGTTGGCAATAAACATTGGCAGTCGTCAAATTGTTGGCAATAAACACTAGCAGGGTGTAATCTTTTCCCAAGTAAGCATACTTCAAATGGGTTGGCTGTTGGGATATTTGTATGTATAACAAATATGACGCATACACACAAGTGCACGTGATCCACAAGTAATATAAAGTAAGTAAAGTATCGATCTCACGAGGAAAAGAATTGCATTTACGACTACAAACACCGATTTTATAATTATTTCGGCCTCTTTAACCAGTTGAGTGCAATGAAGATATTGTCTAACGATTATTAAAGAAACAACTAGAACAAATTATGATTGTATAAATACAGATTTTATGAGTTTGGGATTATAATTTCACTTATTACAAACTTAGATTTCCATGCTTCCTATTGTTGCTAATTGATTAATATGGAATGTTGGTCGAGAACACGAATGTAAAATATGACCACCTTTCGATGCACCATATTCATATCACACTAAATCCACAATTGATAGAATGAATGTGAACACCCTAGATGACTAACACACTATATCTCTATGTGAATTACAATCAAGAGGGTTGAAGTATAAGTTCTCAATTGGCCACATATGGTGCTTCGGTATATCTCTATCCTAAGCACGAAACATAACCTCACGAGGAATGTAAAAATTATGAACATATGCTAGCATAATCAGATATCAATTTATATTTCCTTTCTCAATTTCATATAAATTATCACGGTAATTGGTGATTAAGCAATTTAAATATTTAGTATTAAATTATGCTAGACATTCATTTCTTAACCAACTAGCATTAATAAAGGAAGCATTTTCAATTTTCAGTAATGCAAAAGATTCATTATAATCCCAAGAAGTAGGTTTTAGTTCATAATGATTAATAACAGAATTCATCATACACAATTGGTTCATCATCATAATTACAGAATAGGAAAAATTAATTAAAAACAGAAAATAATAAAACTCCCCTGCTTCGGTTCCTCTGTTTCTGCAACTTCTGATGATTTTTCAAGTTGTGTTGATTTCTTGCTTTCTTGCTCCCAATTCTTTAGTTCAGCATCCATGCAGCTCCATTCTTTAGTTCCCAAGTGAATTTAATGATCAGCAGAATTATTTCAATTTTTAAACTAGGAATGCGGTAAACTTGCTAATTTTCGTGTAAGAGAAGCTCCCCTTTAATTAAGTTCTCAGATCAATATATTACATGCTCATTTTGTCTTCTTTTGACTTATTTTGATTCCCCACTGATAAAGCTTCATTCCACTAATTCCTCAAAATCTGGCATTGCATGATTTTTGGTAGTACTGCTTCGCTGTCTGGAACGTGTCTGCATGGCTGGCTGGCGACAGGCGCAGCTGCGCTAGAATCCTTTGCAAAATGGGCGTAGCTGCGCTGAGGGCTTCAGCAGGAAAAAGGGAGGGTGCAGCTGCGCTGGCCTCAAGGCCAAGCTGGGCGCAGCTGCGCTGGAAGGTTCTGGGCGCAGGGCACGGGCGCAGCTGCACTGGCTTCCAAGCCAAATTGGACGCAGCTGCGCTGTTTGTCAGTCTGCTGCTGCACTGCTGTACTCAGTCTGATTTCTCGATTCACGCGTATTGTGCAAGCAACAATTATTCATTTAGCTCCCAAACAACAAATGCATCATAACTCCTGTCAAAATAACCAAAAACTGTGCAAAAGCCATAGAATGCAAATAGTGAAGCGATACCAAAAAGAAGAGAAAAATGCATGAAAACATACTCTGGAGCTACTAGTTAAGCAACAAATGAAGCAGAATAGTATCCAATAAGTAGGTATGAAACCTACTTATCAATGGCAATGACTTAAGTTCTAATGTAGGGGCCTGCACAACAGAAGATAGTAATTTTTTGTGAGAAATGGTTAATTGAATGGAATGGATTACATACTTATCTGAAATTTATGGTAACGAATGTAAAGCAGCAACAGCCTCCTTCAATTCCTGAGTCTGCTCAATTTCTTCTTCTTTATCCAACTCAAAGTTATGTGATTGCAATCTCCAAACTATCCCTATGCACTTGATCAAAAGAATCTTGTACTAAAAAGTCAACAACATCAATAGCATAAATTGGATTGATATCACTATGGTACCTCATAGCCATGATATATATTGAATTAGATCTTTTCTCCATCAAATTCCATAGTCAAGGTCCCATTATGCACATCAATCATGGTCCTAGCTGTGACACCCCCAAATCCGGGTACTTCGTTTCCACAAGATTTGGTGTTCACTATCCAAATAAATCACATCACATCTAACTACCCATTCAAATATAAATGAAAACTCTTAAATAAAATAGAAATCTCCCATTAAAGGATTACAACATCTTTAATAAACAAATTGCAGGTCATCTAACCTTAACATAACATCAATGCGGAAAACATACTTAAGTCTATTACATAAACATCATTAGAGCAAATACAACAAGTCTTCATCACTTGTTTGCTTTTCCTTTGCCCTTACTAGTGGATGGCTCATCAGTTCTTTCAACTTTGGCTGCAATGTTATTATGCAAGGGTGAGCAATGATTGCCCAGCAAGTACAACAACAACAATAATAATAACATGCGAAATAATTAACGGATATTGAATAATCGAAGATTCAGCTTTTGAGTCAAAATATAAAACAAGATTCAAAAGAACATCTGAGGGCCTTAAGACCACGAACTATATCCCAGGTTATCAGTATTTCTACCTTAAACCTTTAACAGTCATAAGACTATATGAACCTTACTTCTCGTACTCAGGGGATCAGCCCTTTGTACCATGTATGTGCACAATATCTTAACGCTAACGCGTAAATAAAATCCCCTGTATAAGGGTTGTTCATCTCAGTTTGACATCAGAGTCCGCACCAAAGGAAGTTTGGTTTGGATTTACTTCAATAACGTTTCTAGAATTTAGAACGCTCATCAACTATGGACTAGTCGAATCAATAAGGGTTCGCTAGTCAATCAAGGTTCAATAAGATATAACAAATGTTCGAGAATCAAAGACTGAATCTCACAAAAGATACAATTGAATGAACTAGAATTAAGAACTTGCTCAAGTAAGTAATAGCATTATATAGCTTGCATGATACGAGAATGAAGTTCAAGAACTTGCGTAGAAGTAATAAGGATAAGATACTTGCTTTCAATGAAATAAACAGATTAGAGATAGTAAACTTGCTTTCGATGAAGTAAAAGATTAAGGGTAGAAAACTTGCCTTGTGCGTAGATTACAAAATAAAATACATGTTCCTTAATCAACCTATACATCCGGTTTATAAAGCAGTAATAAAATTAGTTACAGTATTATAAACACTTCAAGATTCATTCACATCAAATTTTCATTCTAACATCTCAATTGTTTTCTGATTATTAATCTCACTTCAGAAGTTGTAAGTTTAATAATTATAGCAATATCATACTTAAGAATTTCTAAAACTCAATGTCCAGTTAGGGTTCATCAATCTCTATACTTATAATCAGCGGTATATGCTTAGCATCCAACTCAACATCTTGGTATTCGTTCAACACATCAATCTAAGTTTTAAACATACATAGGGTGACATAGCTTAACTACAAGGAAAGAAAAATTTTAACTCTTCCTGCACTAAGCTCGTCGGGGCGAGAATTCCTTCGCAAAATGTTTCGCCGGGGTGATCTCCCACCGGGGCGAGAAAACTCAGTTTAATGAGCTCGCCGGGGCGAGCTCCCGCCGGGGCGAGAAACTCGAATTCTAGTTTCTGCAGTTCGCGAAGAACGCAGAAACAGGCCAAAAATTTCTAATTTTCTTATTTTTACATCAAATTAAACATACCCAATTACTATAATTCATAAATAATCATTACCCAAGCCTTCTAGCATGATTCTAATAACTTAAATCGCATAAACCATGAATCTAAGAATCAAATTTGAGGTTTTTATCATTTTATCAAAGTTTCTTCAAATTCCATGAAATCATACATAACAGGTTCGTTATAACACCAAATTAATCCGTTTAAATCTTGTTTCCTTCATTTTTACATGTATAAACAAAATAAATTATCAATTTAACCGATTAACTAGCAACACAGACATCAATTTCATACAAACAGTTCATATTCATATGTAACTACTCTGTAACTTCCAGAACACTAACATAAATATGATTTCATGGATTTAATTACTCTAAATCATATATAAATCATATAACATACATATATACATGCTTACTAACATCTAACATTAAGTTATTTAAAGATTTAGCCATAGAATTCAAATTACAGAAATTCAAATTCATCAAATGTAACATGAATTGATACTTCAACATTTAATAATATTTTATTAAATACCCTATATATTTTACTGTCAGTAGCATAACCAAGAAAAATACCTTCATCTGACTTGGCTTGAAATTTAGTCAGATAACTTTTACCATTATTGAGGATGTAACATGGACAGTCAAAGATATGAAAGAAATTGATATTGGGCCTCCTCCCTTTCCATAGCCTATAGGATGTTTTCTTGAATAAAGAATGAATGAGGGATCTATTCTGAGTGTTGCAAGCAGTGTTAACATCTTCAGCCCAGAAATACTCAGGTAGCCTTGTTGTAGCTAGAAGAGACCTCCCTACTTCTATAAAAGTTCTGTTTTTCCTTTCAACTACTCCATTCTGCTAAGGAGTTCTTGGTGCTGAGAAGTTGTGACGAATGTTATTGTCTCCATAAAACTTATCTACTTCAGAAAAATCAAATTTTCTTCCATGATCCTTCCTAATAGCTTTAATCTTTTCACCCTTCTCATTTTCAACTAGTCAGAAAAGCTTGATCAATTAAGAGCTAGTTTCATTCTTAGAAGCTAGAAAGAAGGCCCAAATGAATATAGTGTAGTCATCTACTACCACTAGTGTATAACTTTTTCCTCTAAGACTAACAGTAGGAATAGGCTCAAATAAGTCCATATAAAGAAGTTTTAATGGCCTATTGTTAGAGTTGATTGTCTTGTTCTTGAATGAGACTTTAGTTTGCTTCCCTAGCTGATAAGCTTTGCAAGGCTTTTCCTTGACAAAGTTTAGTTTGGGTAAACCTGAAACCAGATCTTTGGAGGAAAACTTAGATATATGCCTAAAATTCAAATGAGACAATCTTTTATGCCATAACCAACTAATATCTTCTCAAACTTTGGCAAAGAAGCAAGCAGATTTTGTTGAGCTCAGCTTTAATAAGCTGACTACATAGACATTTCTTTATCTGGTTCCAATATGCTTTACTGAATTTTTCTCCAGATCTCTTACGTGTCATTGATTATGGAGGAAGATCAATTAGTGCCCTTTATAACATAGTTGACCAATGCACAGAAGATTGTGCTTCAAGCCTTTAACAAATGCTACATTATTGAATGAGATTGCACCATTTCCTATTATGTCATATCCTCTTTGTTTTGAATTGTTATCTCCAAAGACAACAGCATAACTATCTTTCTCTTTGAAGTTTGATAGAAGAGCTTTGTTCTCTATCATATGCCTTGAGCATCCACTATTTAGATACCAAATTGAATTAGTGGAGTTGTTATCCTGCAAAAGAACTTAAATTTTACTTTGGTACCCAGATTTGCTTGGGTCCTGATAGGTTAGTGCTCTTAGGAACCCCAACCTGCCTAATTATAGGCTTCATATACACAGGGTAATTATAGAAATCACATATTTCAACAATATGACCATAATAATAGCAATTATAGCATTTAATATTATGCATGTTCTTGTGTGTGTATGGATTCCTTTTCTTCAAGGACACATGTGGAAGAAAAATACTAATAGCCTTTCTTCTTGGCTCAAACTCTTTCTGCTTCCATACTGTTCTACGATTTTGAGAATTCGTAGAGTAAAAGTTAGTTCTACATTTCTTGTCAAGTTGGTTCCTAGAGTAAACATAAACTGGCTCTATAATCCTTCTTGACATAATGGTAGTTTTAGCTTTACTCTATAATTTCTTAAATCCCAAACCAGTATATAATCCATTATTCTCAGGGATCACAATTTGATCAGCTGAAATCGTAGAACTGTGAATAATTAGCTCAGCAACCTATATAGATTTTACAAACACAATACTTCTATGGGAACTAGAAGCATTGTTGTTGTTAGTCTCTAAGATTGTATCCACACTGCGATCTGATGACAAGTCTCCAAATCTTAAACTTGATCTGTCAGAACTTGACCTTTGACTAGTGATCACGGAGTCCATAGAAGAGGAAGATATGTTCCATGTAGAGATTTTCTTTTATAATTTCATAATTTTGGAAACCAGAGTTGACTCTCTCTGTGCAGACAGTTCAATAATGTTTTTCAAATTTTGATTCTCAGCTTCAAGTTTGGAGAATGAACTAGTATTTTCTTGAACTATTTCCAACTCAAGTTGTACTCTTTCTTTCTCCTCTTATAGTAAAGAATGATCTTTTGATATCACCCTGAACCACTTCATATATTTATACAACTTAGATGTTATGTCACATAAAGCAGTTCTTAAATCAGAAATATTAATATCAGGAGAGTCAAAATCAAATGCCTCACTGATGTCAATTTCTTGATGATCAGTGGTGTTGACCTTTAGAGCTTCAATGGCCATAAGGCAGAGATTGGCCATTTAAGGACTTTCATCATCACTTGAATCTGAGTTTGAATCATTTTCACTGTCACTCTAGGATAGCTCAGCAACAAGGCCTTTGTCTTTCTTGTTGTACTTCTTGTAAATCACTTTCTTTTTGTTGACGTACTCCTTCTTCTTGTCCATCTCTCAGGGGTTTGGTGCACCTAATGTAATAACCTAGTTTCTTGAAGTTGTAGCACAGGTCTTTATAGGAGTCTCTTTTATTGTTGTTGTTGTTTCTTCTGAGGTTTGAGCTTCTTCCTTTTCTCATGAATTTCCTCAGTGTTCTGGCAAGCAATACTAAGTCGTCATCAGAATCTTCTTTCTGACTCTATATTATTGTCTGTTGCACCACCTCAAGTCGTTATCCACAGTACTGAGCACTGTGCAGTTGCAGACACATGTCCTTGTCCTTGTTGGTATAGCTATTACATATAGCTCTAAATTTCCTTGACCTTATCAAAAATCTTTGGAAGGATCTATTAGTTTGCAGAAACTTGAACATACATACAATCACATGTATAAATAGCGGAAGCATGGCATAAATCGAATTTAAAATTTTATGCAATCCCATGAATCACCTTATGCGATATTATCAATTGAGGAAGGATAAAAGATATACCTTATGAAGATGATTCAACTCTTTGATTGATCTTCAAGTTCCAATCCTTAGATCCTTCGTTCTTCTTCGAATCCACGGATCAACATTAGATACTCAGTGTGTGCAGCGCTCTAAAGGTGATTCACCTAGATATGATTATGGAAGAAGCAAATTTAGGTTTCTCCAAACCTTGGGTGGCTAACCCTAATTCTCACCTCCTAACTCCTTAGGTTATAGAGATTTATAGAATCACAATGGTAATTAGAATGTCTGTAACCCTAATCTATCATAAGGGCTCTCCTTATATAGACTAATCCTCATCCTAAACCCTTTAGGACTTGGGGTTTTAATTTAATCCCTAAACTATTTAGGAACTAAATAATTTATAATAATAAGACTCATCTTACTAATTTATAATTTTAGTATTTCTCCAAATACTTAATTATAAATATTAATATTGCTCCAAATACTAAATTATTAGTATTAAGCCAATTACTTCTAAAATAATATATCTCTTTTATGGTGTGACCATTTAGGTTCAATATTATACCGGTAGTAGAATAAATAAATTAGAATCATTCTAATATTATTTATAATGAATTAAACTCCTTTAATTAAAATATAAATAAATAATATTTATTCTACATCATGAGTGATACCTCTCAGCATATCATAACTATCCAGATAATATGAAATCAACGTTTAATCATAAAAAACCTATTCCGTAAATAGTTACCGTACAATTCAATCCTTTTATCATACAATGTCTCAATCAAATATAAAATATAGAATTTCTGTCAAGTTTTATTTATTTGATCATATGCATTTCGATTCCAAAATACACAACTCTAGAAAATGTAAATTAGAAACTCCTTTCTAATTCCCATTCACCCTGATCAGGGATTCCTGAGTTGTCACTTATCGAATCGCATAGGACATTCTCTCCCTTTACTGGAAGTGGTAGATCCTTTGTTGATTATTCACCTATCTCTATGTATACTTTATTATACCCGAACATACCCTATTATACTCTATAAGAGTTTTAAGGAATATGACAAAGTATAACTTAGAATACACAAGATACTATGATGATCTCAAGTCTAAGGATCACTTGTACTACTGTCACTTAGGAACTCATATTGACAGGTGAGTAAAACTCCATTAGGTGTTCCTTTAAGCGAGTCTCGTTCAGTGAACTTATTCTCTAATAAGCACCTACATACTTTCTTTAGTGTCTCCACACAAATGATTATGAGATCAATCATCGTCTTCATAAAAGCAATCTATCCGGATTCAATAATCCCACATTAATGATCCATCAATTAGGAACGTTCTAGTTTTTTGAGCTATCTTGATTTTAGATCTCATTAGCATGATCTCATCATGATTCTAAAAGCATTGCTCCAAAACTATGGGTGTATCTCAATTAGTTCAACTAATTAAACATGGATAAATAAATGCATTTAAATGAATAAATTCTTTTTATTAATAAATGAATAAGATTACAAAGTAAATGTTTATCACATCCTATGTGATTGGCTGGAGGGCATATTACTTTCAAGATCAACCTTGATATAATCAAATCTAGGACTGAGACCTTGTCATAATCTGACACTGATTGTCAGAATTCAGGTGTTCTACGATTTTATCTGATCGTAGAGTTAATTTTCCATATAGTAGAGTAACTTGTCTACAGTCTTGTTTCTATGCTTCTGAATTCCATGCTCTACGATGATAGGTACTCTACGAACTTAAAGTTCCTTAGACTTATTTTACGACCATCTTCTATGTCTTACGAACTTGATAGCTATTTCTTCTCTAGGATCAGCCTTATCTTTATTTCAAAAATTACAACTTATAGTTCTAAGAAATTGATCAACCTAACAGATTTGATCCCTAACTTAGTCTTTTTACATATTAATTTCTCATAGGGACTTTACAAAGCTACTGGTATACAAATATATATTACTTTTCAGTTTATCATCAAATCAAATAGGATGCACATAAATTTAAGTAGTAACAGAACCTATAATAAATAATTTAAATACTTATTATTTAAATAAATATCAATCATTTAGTAACTACAATTATCTTCTCAAAATTCTAATTAAATATTTTTATATAATGTTAGGTCCGATTTAATTTAGAATTAATCTAGAAGGGGGTTGAATAGATTAATTTACCTTTTATAAAATCTTGGCTTTTTTATATTTTTACCATTAACTTCCTATGTGAGATTGTGAAAATATTGTTTAATATTTTATAAATAAAGTGAAGAGATAGGGATAGAAAAATATCAAGAAAAAGACAAAGCGATATATCTTAATTCACTATATATATCTATCAGATATATATAGTTAATCTAGTCCCCAAACTCCTCTCTATGATTTGAATTGTTTTTCATTAATAAAAATCACTCTGTTTGTTTTTATTAATTAATTATTAATTTGGAACCCTAAATATTACATGAGTTATTTATTTGCAGCCCTAGATATTAATTTGGTTATGCATAAATTTGGGTATAATGATGAATTTTGTTATGAATAATTTGGTTTATATGTGAAGAGAATATGTGGTTTATAATTTGGTTATAGTGAGGCTTTGTTTGTGAGTTTTACATTGCATAATCATGTTCCATAATTGTTCCATGGTAGTTTTACAGTTTGTAATGCATAGTTTTACATTGTGAATTGGGCCAAATGAATGCATAATTTGTTTGTGAGTTTTATAGTGTTCCATAGTTATTATTGGGTATATTGATATTGTGAATGTGATATATTGATATTGGAGGCGGGAATTTGTGTTGTGAATGTATTGTGCTTTGGTAATTTAATTAGCTAAGCAAAATGGGTGTGGCTATTTCCGACCGAATTCCCGACCAAATTTTGTCAGAAATAAATAACATAATAAAATATTATAATATAATAAAACTTAAAAATATAAAATATAAAATTTGATACAATAAAATTAACCAAGTAGTATTTACTTAATTTTTAACTACTAAAGTAAATAAATATAATATAATATACTAATTAGCATTTACTTAGTTTGTAATTTCTAAATAAAATATCAAATAATATAATAAACTAAGTAACATTTGCTTAGTTTTTCACTGCTAAATAAAAAAAAATATAATATAATATAATAAATTATAATATAATATAATATAATATAAGCTTGGGATGATCTTCCCTTAAGGGTTCTTTGACTCGATGGAGCATTTGTCTATTCATCTAACATATGAGCTTAAGCTCAGAGGACCGATGCAATATCGGTGGATGTATCCTTTCGAGAGGTAACATATATCATCTATATATTCATTTTTGATGATATTTAAATCTCATATTAATATTTAATTCCTATGAATACATCATATTTTAGGTATATGCGTCGATTAAAGCAAAAAGTGAAAAACAAAGCTCGTGTGGAGGGTTCAATTGTTAAACGCTATACGGAGGAAGAACTTCTCAACTTCTGCTCCTAATACTTCAAAGATTTTATCTCAACAAAGCACAACCGTTTAAGTCGAAATGAGGTTGTTGTTGGAATCCCATCTTGGGGTGAAGAGTTAGCTATATTCACATATCCGGCTAAACCATTTGGTCGTGAGACGAGGAGTTTAAGTGACAGATTTAAAGATTACGTCTTTGTATGTGCTTCTTAATTGTCCCGAAGTATCGTCGTACATAAAGTGAGTATAAATTTTTATTTTAAATATTGCAATATTTAAACACACATAGGATATTAAATAGCTACGTGTTCTTAATTTTTCAGTTTATTCGAAGACGAAGCGTATGCTGATAACCCAAGGTTAAATGCAGCATGATTAGAAGCATTCACAACAGAAAATTTTCAACAGTGGTTTAGAAGAAGGGTTGCAGAGAAAAACACTTATGAGCATTTTAGAGATGTTATTCAAGGTCCCTTCAAACTCATAAGTTCATTCCCTGGATACATTGTGAATGGGTACAGATTCAAGATTGATGACTTGGCGAAAACGACTTCCGTCAATTCTAGCGTTGTCGTATTGGGAAGTTGTTACCAAGATTTTGAGTCAAATTATTATGGACGTTTAGAAGAAGTAGTTGTGCTTAATTATTATGGGGGCAAAAAGATAGTTACATTTAGGTGTTGTTGGTTTGATACTGACAAGGGCATTAAGGTTGACCGCAATAGAATCATCACAGTAGATGTCAAAGCTACAGTCAAATGACGTATTCGTGTTAGCAAGTCAAGCGACTCAAGTGTACTATACACCAAATATTGTCAATTCTAGAAGTCCCTGGTATACAATTATAATGAAGACTAGGGCATTTGATGGTACGAATATAACTGAACCTGATGAGGCGTTTCAAGAAAATGTTAGCAACCCCAATAGTATAGTGATAAACGATGAAGAGTTACAAAATAATGATATCGTTGATGTACCCAATGACCTAAAAAATGAAGAAGACGTGGTCGTCAATGACTATTTCGTCGTTGAAGAGGATAAAAATGAAGGAATTGATTGGGAAGAGGAAGACAAAATCACAAGATAGTGGTCGTGATAACGATTTTGACGGTTTGATGACATAGAATGGAATATGTTCTTATTTTAGTAAGTGTCAAGTTCTTTATTTATGTTTTATATTTCACATTATTAACAACACTTATTGTTGTATCTCGATCTAATTTTATGTAATATTTGGATTTTTCAGTATACTACATATTTATGGCACGACATAGTGGTAGTGGCGGCCGTGGTGGTGGTCGTTCAGGTTTCGCGGAGGGTAATCAGGGTGGATCCTCCTTATCATCTAGTAAGTAAATATAATTTTATTTTCAATTTTTGCATTTTTGGTTTACTTTTACAAATAGCGGTCGTAATATCAATTGTATATTACTTTTACATATAGTGGTCGTCAACGTCACCGGTTGACGAACCTAGGTTTATTTGGACACAGATCGACAAAGCGACATGTCTGCTCAGTAGCAGTTGGCTCTGCTCAGTGTGTATCCCATACATAAGTAATCAACTTTTAATAATATTTAATTTGATAGCAAGGCATATAATTTACTAATTAAGTTTTTATTGTAGTATCTTGGAGTCATGCACCAAGAATACGTTGCATTCCATATGTTTTTCTCTCCTCCCCCTAGATGCATGGGTTTTGGGCAGTTCGAGCAGTACGATCCCTCCTTCATGTGTCGTGTGTTGGACAAGTGGCATGTAAGTTAAATTTACACAACTTAAACTGTTTAAGTAGGTATAAGTTTCATTAATATTTTTGCTAATATATCACATTTTTTGATAAGTGTGTTTTATACCTATGAATTGAGTACTTTTGGCTTGATGAAACTGTGAGTCCTTAAGTATTTTTAATTCATTTTTATGCATTTTAGTGCTTTTGTGTACAAATTGGAATCAAGTTGAAAATGGTGTGCGAAATAACAAATTATGGGTTATCAGCCTTAATTATGCAGCATTAAGTGCTTGGTGTGCGTCAGGCGTCGGCGTGTGACTCGGCGTTAGCATGGCAAGGCACGTAGGCTCATGTTGGCACGGTGAAGCGGGCGTTGGCATGGTTGGCGTGCATGGGCGCGCGAGGTTAGTTCAGGGCAGCATCAGCGCTGCGACGTTGGTAAGCAGCGATGGAGCGCTAGTGGCGCAGTAAGTCAGTGTTGCTGTGCTTGGCTTGGGCGCTACGAATGGTTGAGTTGTTGATGCATTGTTGGACTGCTTGGTGTTGTTCTACTATTTGACTTAGGATACTGAGCTAAATTGAGTTAGGCAAGGATTGTGCATCTTAGGGCTGCGTAGAGCTTATATATATGATAGATGGCTGATAATCAATGGGGACTAACAACATAACATCTAACATCATAATATACACCATCAAAAGCTAGGGTTTTGACATCAGATTTCAAGGAGCAAGGTAAAGAGCAAGAATTGAAGGTTGAGTCAGAAAGCGATGCGTGACACAGTTTTTGCTTTCCTATCTCTTCCTTTTATTTTTGCAATCTAAGATGCTACTTAATTTGATGTTGTTTTCTTATTCCATTATGAACTAATTCTTAATTAAGATTGCGATGGAACTCAATGTTTAGTTTAAATTAATTTGCTCTCGTGATTATTGTTGATCATAAATAAATTATTTGTCATATTTTGTGCTTTATGTATGATTGTTTAGTTAACAATTATTGTGATAACCTATATAAATTTGGAAGATGGATTATAAGGTTAGATCTGAATGTGATTTCATGCATCTTGATTATTCTTCTTAAGATTGAATAACTTGATTTTTGTATAGGATATGAATATACATATATGTCGCGTATAACCATTGTGAGAATTTAAGCTTAATGAATCTGTTCTAAATTATTTTACATAGGAATATAGTGATTTAATTAGAATGGATATTTTTATCTAACCATCAAAAGAGGCTTTATAATTATTGCAAAATTCTCAGTTAAAAATTTGTTATGATTAATTAATTGAAAAGAGAGTAAAGAGATTTATACGAGGCATTGGGGAAAATTATAATTTTAAGCTTTTAATCTGATATAAATCCTTATGAGCAATTTAATTTTAATTTTTAATAATTAGTTTTATAATCTTTAATCACTTGTTTAAATAAAATCGAATTGATACAAAGTTAGTATTTGGTTAGTATTATTAGCATATTTCTCGTGGGATCGACACTCTACTTATCACTTTATTACTTGTTGATCGTGTATACTTACACGTATTTTGTCAATACCAAAAAAGGATAAACATTTTTCTATAGACTTATTATAGATATGAGGAGGGTGTTACTGACGTGTATGGCAATGTCATCGTTAAGGCCCACGTAGCGAAAAACTATTCGGGTTGGTTATACGAGTTGAGACAAAGGGTTGCCCGGGCTATTCAATCCGAGCCCGGGACTACCCTTCGCGATCATTAGCCCGAACATATACCTGATGATATGTGGGACGTGATGTACACTTACTGGGATAGCGAGCCTTTCAAGAACAAGTCCGAGAAGATGAAGAAGAATCGCAGCCAGCTAAGAGTGGTGCATACCACTAGTTCCCAGTCATTTGAGAAGGTCAAGAAGGAATGTATGTGTTTTTAGTTTTTAGTATAAAAGTGATTTGTTATTAGTTACTAATTAAAACAATTTATGAATGTATATATTAGGTCATGAATACGTAGTTAGGCCGAGCTCCTACGATGGTTGAGTTTTGGGATAGAACTTATATGCCCAAGGACTCTACGACTATTTCTATTTCAATAGCAACTATATGGGTAATTGTTGTTTTAGTCCTTTAGTTAAAATATTAGATACTTAATTAATTTATTTCAATAACTAACATGTAAATAATAAATACTTACAAGATTCTTTCAAGAGGCTTCGGAACCAGCGTATAGCTGAGTTGGAGGTTGCTAGGGGAAATCATAAGACTATAGATTCCACCATCCCCCTCCTTGAGATCTAGTTATCAAAGGATGATGAGATGGCACTTTAAGTCGTATCTCAAGATCCCCTACTAATACTACTGCACGGTATCGAGTGTTGGGTGTGTCGAAGGTACCAGCATATACCCTACCTGGAGGTATATTTTTTTATTATAACTTTAGTTCTTTCGTATTTTATTTAATTTCAAAATGATTCGTTAAGTTATTTTTTTTTTCGCAAGTTCTATCCAGCGGTAGTTCCCGAGACCAACTGTTGGACTATCTCATACGGGGCTGGCTTGAACGTTGATGTCATATTCCAGAGGCTTATGATGCGGGTGGCAGAGGTTTTCAGTACCAATCCAATCTTCCTCTAGTAGGTGTTACCTATCGGTGCTCGTTTGTATTAGCTTGGGCAAGACATCGCAGTTGGGGCCATTGTCGATAGTGCAGGGATCCCACCGAAGCAGTTTACCGCGATCTGCAACGAGGTGGTACGGATGGTGGGCTACCCTACTCTTGGAGGCTTTTAGCCCGCTGCTGCATCAGCTCGAGCCTACTCAGGTATCTTATTTATTTTGAGTTGTATATTCCACTTGTTCATTATTATTTATCTATTTTCTTTAATTCTTATTTATGTTTACTAATAGTTATTATTTGTAATTGTATCAACAGGGTAGCGATGCCAAGCGCGGTGGCGAGGACGGCGAGGATCGGGATGCTACCGATGATTTTTATACACCGAATCAGTAGCATCGACCCAGCCCCTCCGATGATTCCCCACATACCGGGGGTAGTACTGGTCGTAGGTTATAGATTTAGATTAGATGTTCATTCTGGTTACTTTCATTTTGGTTTTATTGTAGTTTGTTTTATTATAGATTAGATGTACATTATAGTTAGTTTTATTGTAGCTAGTTTTATTATAGATTAGATGTACATTTTGCCCCTCCAATGAATGCATTATTTAGATATGAATGTATATTGTTGGGAAAACTGGCTTAAAACAGGTACAGGTACAAAATTGTGGATGATTGCATTGTTTAGATATGAATTTATATTGTTGGGAAAACTGGCTTAAAACAGGTACAGGTACAAAATTGTAGATTAAAATCCTGAATTTTTTTTAAAAAAAATATTTAAAAAATCTTAAAATTAATCTTGGCGGAATATTATTTCTCCATCGGTAATATGACCTCTAACAAAAATAATAATAAATTTATATTAAACACTTATAGTACAAAGCACTATATATCATTGTCATTCATCTTATTTGTGCCTATTCAGGTTAATGCTTATATATATATATATATATATATATATATATATATATATATATATATATATATATATATATATATATATATACACAGATATTAAACACTAAGGAAATATAAAATAAACACTGTGTGAATAGTAAAGTGTGTGAAACCTTGTGTTTTGTGAGTAAATATTAGTATGAAATCAAATGAATTTTCTTGCACTCTTGCTCACTAATTTCTTTAACCTCCCTTAGAACCTAGCTTTGTAAGAGATTTGAGAATAGAGAGAATATGGGAGAATTTTTGTATAAACTAGACGCATAAAAAAATGAAGGAATAGTTAGACTATTTATAGGCAAAGTAGAAAGGAATGGATGGCTAAGATTTAATTTCTAAAAATTTGATCTAATGGCCATCAATTAGCCTTGCTAAAATATTTTTGCACGTTTGTTTCAATTTTACCCTCTAATAGCCGGTTTGTATGGAGAGAAATAATAGGTTTTGATTTTTTCAACTTTTATCCTTTCTTCCCCTTTTTCTTTTTGCCAACTAGATGTGTGTGTACATGTGTGTGTGTGTGTATATATATATATTTGTACTTGGTTTTCCTTCTCTCTTTTGCCAACTAATGAATTTAGACATGCTCCTTAATTTCCTCATTTTAGCCAAAAGCCACCAAAAATGAAAGGATTATTGTCCTTTTAAGTTTCAACTTTAAGTGGCCAAGTAGATTGAGGGGTATATATACTTTTATCTTTTCTTAAATTTGGCAACTCAAGTATAAAAGCAACCTTTCTCCGATCATCAAATTTCCATCGGAAGGTAAAATCAAAGGAAAAGGACTTCTGTCCTTTTTGTACTTTTTATTTTGCCAACTAAGATTATATATATATATAGGAAAATGATTCATAGCACGTACTTGTTACGGATCCTTATAAGACATACACCATCTCTACCATCTATTTTAAATATCAACGGACAAGATTAAAAAAACCAAACCAGTTGTCTGCTACTAAAAGTAGTGGACGGTAAAAAAACACAATTCATCCGCTACTAATAGTAGCGGACGCTAATTAGCTTCCACGCGAGCAAGAGTTTGACTTTATTAACTAGAGTTTAGGGTTTATATATACTTCTATCTTTTCTTGAATTTGCCAACTCAAGTAGAAAAGCAACCTTTCTCCAATCCTCAAATTTCCATTTGGATGGTAAAATCAAAGGAAAAGGACTTATGTCCTTTTTGTACTTTTTATTTTGCC